>JBBMFX010000141.1:9058989-9077277 GCA_037832545.1 Rhabdalestes septentrionalis
ATTCTGTGATCGGCAGTGATCGGCAATCGGCAGATCATGATCTTGGTGATCGGTAATCGGTGATCGGCCCCAAAAATCTCTGATCGGAGCATCTCTAGCCTGAAGCTACACAAAATCTGTGTCATTTTCTCTTGGATCGTCTATTCGCTAATGGTGTTAAGGGTGAAAAACTAAACAGTACAATGTAAGGATTTTTGGATGTTCCATAAGTCAGAAAACAACGACTGTTGTCATTTTTATAGTACATTTCATACATTGTGCTGCATTAAGTCCATTAGTTATGCACTCGGTAAAACGAAACGTAACACGATACTGAGGTAATTGGCAATATGCTCAGAAAAGTATAATGTCACATAATTAGTGATTTATTATTGAAGCGATTATATATTGTCATACTGCACAAATTGAACGATAAACGATTATTGAAAATGAAAAACGCCCAGGTATTCTCAAGTACCAAATTATAGGCTGAAAAGAGCAACTATATGCTGCCTGTCAAATATACGCTGCCAGTGTGCATTACGTAATCTTGAGTCATTATTATCCAAATTTAATGATGTATTACAAATACTGTGCATACAGTATGAGAGTAGCCATGTCAAGTAATGAGTGCTGTGAGCTCACCTGCAGGAGAGCCAGAGACAGGGGGCCCAATTTTGGTCTTGGCATCTGCTAATTTAGAGACACTGTTGGCCCGCATGCGTGGATTAAGCTTGCTGTCTGCTGGGTTGGTGGTACGCAGGCCGAGCCGCAGAGCCGTCTCAGCCGACAGCCTTGTCGCTGTGCTGCGGCTGACAGTGGCCTCTGAGTCACTACGAGCCGAGATGGAGCCCAGCCTGGTGCGTCTGGGCTGGGCCAGCATGTCTATTCGGGAGGGGGCCTTCCTGCCTGAAGGGGGCTTGGAAGTGGAGCTGGTGGTCGACACTTCAGAGGCCACGGACACCCTGTCTGCATCTGCCAGGTCAGTGTCCGATGTGTCCCCCAGCCGAGCACGTCGCAGCAGGGAGGCTCTGGTGGGTCGAGGAGTAGGAAGCCCTGCCGGCTGTTGACAGCAAAATTTTAGCGCAAGGCAAAAAAAAAGAAAAAAAAAGGTGCTTTGTTTGCAATAATTATTAGCATTTCCAATGTATCAGTAATTATTACATTTTCCCATTCGTCATTAATATATGAGTGCATCTCTATGGTGCCACTGGTTAGCGTGGTTGGCTGTTAACTGAGAGTATTATGGTTGAGCGCTCCCAGGGATGAAGCTGTAGTTTTTAAGCAATCTTGACTGGGATCAATACAGTTTTTCAATATGTCATGAGAACCACTCTAAGAATCACTCTTGCATGAGAAATTGCCAATTAAAAAACAAAAAATAAAAAATACAGGATGTAATAGTCAGCCTTTATTCCTAAGAGGATAAAATACAGAAAACATCAAGAAAAAGAGCACTTAAAACTAAAGACTAATAGATAAACATGGGCACACCTGTTTCGCCACAGTGGAGCTGCTGGGCTGGGCGGTCCTGCTGGTCTTGCTGCTCTTGGCAGCTTTGGAGTCCAGCTTGGACTGCAGTAGGTTGTCGGTGGAGGTGAAGGTGCCACGTCCGTGGGAGCGGCCAGAGTAGGTCTCTTGGTCGGAGGAGAGAATGTCAGAGATGGGCAGTGAAGAAGTCTGCTCATCATCAGTCAGGTCTAGTGAGGGCTGACGGACGCGAGAGGTCGTCTGGGAAGGACGACGGTTATCTGGACGGCCGTCTGGAACCTTGGTCTTGGGCTTCCTCTCCAGACGATCCCGTGCACTCACTGCACTCTTCCCGGCAGAGCTCAGGTTACTCTTCTCTTTGTGCAGGCTACTGAGAGAGCGGCGCTTCTGCACACTCTTTCGCTCCACCTCGCTGACTGCACTGGCAGTGTCCACGTCCGACTCTGGGGAAATGGAGCATCCTGGAGCTTGACTAGGGGGCACCGGATCCAGCTTTTTCTCATCACGGAGCTTTGCCTCCAGAAAGGCCATGACAGCCTCTGTGTCCTTCAGCAAGGTGGCTGTATCCATGCTGCCAGCTGAATCGCTGCGCTCTCGCCCTCCCACCTGCCGGTTAATGCGTGGGATGAGTTCAATCGGAACATTCCTGCTTGGTTTCTCAATGGTAAAACTTCCTTGCCGAACAAGGGGTTTCCCAGTCCGCTCCCCATCGCTCCCTTTGCTCTTGTCTTCAGTGCGCCTCTTACGGCCGTCCTCAGCCTGTTTTTCTACAGGACGTGTGGAGGGCTTCAAGGTGGATGTCTGCATTCCACCTGTCCCGCCCTGCTGGGGGGTCTTTCCGCTCACAACATCCTTAAGGGAAGGGGCACATTCGCCATCACCTTTGTGCTCGAGGTGGCCCTCTTTTTCCTGAGGCTCTGTGTCCTGCTTCTCGCCGATCTCGCGCAGGCCGAGTGTGGAGGTCTTGCCAAGCTTGCTGTTCTCCTCAGTGGGGAGCTGAGGCAGTGTCCTTCTCTTCCTTTCACACTGGCTGGAGGTGGCAGAGCCTGTGCTCTTTATAGAGGTGTCAGCATCTGAAAGAGTAATATTTGCAAACCACTTTTAAAAAATGCATATAGGATATTCATCACAAACAAAGTAATCTGGAACTCATTTGAGGGACTGGCTTTTCTTATTTATAAATAGGGAAATAATACACCAAGTGAAATTATATAATAAATAATGAGACAAAAATATGAATAAATTAGAAAATATAAAGATAAAAGATTAAAAGTGTGATGGAAGTGCAGATATTTAAAAGATGGTGGAGGAGAAGCTGGCTAGAGTTTGGGCAGATCTGATACTGATGGCCAGCTGGTTCCAGCAGCAGGCAGCATAGTGACTAATCACCATTACACCACGTTTACTTTGAACTCTTTTCACCACAAGCTGGACATCTACCACAGATCTCACTTAACCTCTTGGAATTATATTGATGAAGCAATTATGTGATTTTTCTGCTCCTTTTCAACCTGATCACTAAACTTCAGAAGTCAAAGGTATCAGTTTCGTTGGAGGTTCAACACTGTTTGTGATCAAATAAAGGATGTGTACAGGTACTTAAAAACTTGGTAAAGCATCCTAGGACTATTCGAATACCCAAATCACTATTCGAGTATCCGTTACGTAGCAGTGTGTGAGGAGGCTCCTTTGCTCAATTGTAACTTAGTGATGACACCAGCAGTCCTGAGATATGAACCCATGACCCCCTATGCTCCCTATCCACTATGCCACCAGCTGCCCCAGTAATAGTTGAGATGGCTAAGTGAGGCTGTAACTCTACTAACTACGCTACTGGCCCTCAATAGAAAAGAGCTTTTCTTTGTTCTCAGTGTTTTATTGGCAAACTAATATGTTGGCACATGATCCATTGAAGAGAAATAACCATGTGTCATCAGAAATAAACCTTTTAGGCATCACAACTACTAAAACTAGCTTTGTGTTACTACTGACAGAGCACCAAGGTTGCAGTTTACCCTCTTTGTAATGATTAGGAACTATGACAAAGAAATTCACTGCAAATATCAAAATCAGTCAGAATGCATATACATTAGTATGTCCATAGGCAGTTGTACTTAATGTTGGTTAACATTTGAATTTGAAAAGAATGGAAATTGTTTTTTTTCTTTGCACAAAACAACACACCTGCACATTTAGAACACACACTTTTAAATAATATGAAATTCATTCATTTAGGATGTATTTTACTACCACACATTATTCTCCTCAGATGTTCTTTGCACAATAACAGTATCATTGGAGGTATTCAGTGACAACAAGACATATACCTCGTTCTTGATGGACAAAGGTTGTGGGTTCTGCCCCTGAACCCTCAGGATCAGTCCTAGTATTAGCAGCTAAACTGGCCCACTGCGAAACCCACTGCGGGCTGCCGACAGCGATAGACTCATCCACACCACCCTGCAAATGAATTAACATGTGTTAGGCTCAGTACTAATCAATACACTCCCACTATTGACTCAAACAATATGATGACAAAGACTCTTATTTTGATTTGACTAATACTGGACTTCATTGACTTACTAAAATGCTTATGTTTGAGTAAGATGGTGAAAGACTCATCAAATTATTAATAATTCATATTTCATGATTTCTCAGTTCCTCATATTCAGTATGTACGAGGCACTCCTTTCCAAGAAAGGCCCATAAAAAACTCAAATTTTGGGCATATTCTCGTTCCTGGCAGATGCTGCATATTATTTTGAGGAGAGCTTATTGTGCTTAAATACAAATCCACAAGGATGTAGAACAACGACTGCATGGTTCCATTAATCTTGGTCGTGTGTACGTGTGCCTTGAGGGGAGAGAGCACTCTTCGCTCTTAACTGGGTCAGTCAGTGAGTGGCCTACACTCACGGGGTAACAAGGAAGTGGTCAAATAAGGGAATGCCTGACACAGATTACAAGCTACTGGAGTACGCATTTAAAACACAGCCATTCTCATGCAACACAGTACTCCTCTGATCTGAGGGCATTCCTTAAAACAGTCCAGTTTTCACAAAATACAAAAATGACCATTGTACTATATCAGCATATTTATTTGCTATGTGGCAATTTTTAAAAACTGTTCTCTGTACACAAACATGTTTTCAGTGAGAAACCGCTCTGGGCTGAGCCAAATGTGCTACAGTTATTAGTTTGGAGAATATAAACATCTGTCAAGCTTCTCAAATATTCTTTTTACATTTATTGCTCAAAATTGGACTTTGCAACAATTGCAGCCCTGTCCCAAATCCCCTCTTTAGTTATGGTACAGCAAAGCAAAATATATATATGACAATTACAGCTTGTTGTAAATCGTATCACAATAAACAATAAAGCCCTGAACCTTTGACTTTACCTCAGTTTTAGAGTCGCTGCTCTTCTTACTCTCCTTAGCTTTCCCAACTCCTTGTTGCTGCTTAAGACAACCAGGATCCTGAGAGTTCACGACCCCGAACACCTACACAGAGCAAGGACCACAAACAGAAAGGCATGGGACACCGACACCTGAGTGGCAAACAAGGCTAAAAAGCCAGGAGTCTGCAGAACACATGTGCAGAAGCCTTGGCTCCATGGCAACAGGGAAAGAAAATGAGGCCCAACACAAGTGAGGCATGAAAAGAAGGTGTTAATTAGAGAGGCTGCTTCATGCACACACTTCTAAAAATTCGGAGGTTGAAGAAAACCTGAGCTCCTGCTTGCATTAGATAATTTCATTTATACATTATTGTCTGTCTATTCATTCACATGTTCACTCAGTTTAATTTCTTGTTTTGGGTAATGACTGCTCCCTTAATGACTTTTTTTCTAATTAGAAGCACTGGTGTAAAGATGCCAGCAAGCAACAGCACACAGAGGCTATATAACAAATACAAAGCTTTAAAGATCCCTAAAGGGGAAATAAATTACAACAGAACTGCAGGGTTAGTCACTGACGCCCATTACAATCCCATCAGATTCAACGGGAGGTGGGGCCCTCAAATAGCACTCAGACAGATCTCCAGGCAAACAAAGGACAGTTTGAGAATTCCAAATCTCATTTACGGTATCAATCACACGATCTGATAAGTCAAATGCAGCTTACATATGCAATAATGATCACAAACAAATATACACCTTTCACTGGTCCATACTTAGGCCAGATCACAATAAACACATTAATTGTCTGTACGCGTAGACGTTTTTGTTCAACACAAGAGTTTTTAGTTTTAATATGTGTATATCTCAGCTTTTTAAGGCGCTAAACAAATACAAACAATTCAGTATCTCTGAGGGTGTTTAGATTTAGAATATCTCTGAGGGTGTTTAGACAAGAATCAGACTGTCTTTTTTTTTCTTAAGGCTAATGGAAGTTTACACTTTTTAGACTAGAGCAGTGAGTTATTAAGCAGATTAGGTTTCTGACACTGTATGACACACTGATATCTGATGATTGAACCAAAGAATGAATCACAGCTAAAACAATAGTAGTGCCAATCTTGAAGTCTGCATTTTGAGTTGGAATGCAGCTTGTAATTTGCTTTGTGGGTCTCCCAGCATGTACAATATTACCCTTACAGCTGATTCAGAACACAACAGCTCGACTGGTCTTCAACCAACTCAAAAGGCTGCATATATCTCCACTGCTAATTGACCTACATTGGCTACCCATGGATGCCTGAATTAAAGCCAAGTAACTAACTCTTGCCTACAGAGTGATATCTGGGTCAGCACCTATGTTCTTCCACACCTCTAAGGCACATCGTCTGGCTCTGCCCTCCCTACACACAAGGCGAACCCAGTCCATACTGCTTTCATTCATGGTTCCCTGCTGATGGAATGAGCTGCCAAATGTGACCAGAGCAGCAGAATCCCTCTTTACCTTCAAAAACCTTCTGACAACTCATCTCTTCAGAGAACGTCTCCTCCCCAGATGAAACTGATTACTCTCCTTGAACTATTCCCTGTGTAAAGATTTTAGCACTTAAAAATTTCTTCTGGTTCTCACGCAGTCCTGAAACCTGAGTGCTTTGATAAAAACATCTGCCAAAGTAATGTGTGGTAAATTTTACAGTATGGTCATTTTTACCTTATCGATCATGCGGCGGGCCTCTTCCTCCTCAGGGTTGCGATTTTCCAGCTCGATAGTGTAAGTGCCTTTGTCGCTTTGGTCGTCGTCTTGCTTCTGCGTCTCATCAGCCGGGCTGGGCTGCCCTGTGCTGACAGAGCTGCGCACCAGATTCGGGTCTTCCGACCTCTGCTTCTGCAGCAGGCGTGCTGCTGTGGGGGCGACTGAAGCCAGCACTGAAGACACAGTCCTGCTCCCATCCGCTGCCGTGACCTTAGGACGAGAGGGTGGAGCCGGGCAAAGCCCTTCCCCTGGAACTCCCCCCAATAGCGGTGCTGTCTGGGAGAAGGAGTAGGAGCGACGCTTGCGTGGATTATCTTCATCAAAGAACTCGATCATGAAAGCGGTGCGGCTGGTGGCGGGTCCTGCCTCTGCACCATTCGCTTTAGACCTGGCCAGTCCCGCTGCCTTTAGGCGTTCTTCCAGCGCTGCATGGCGTCTGCTGCCAAAGCGCAGGCCCAGGCCGTTCTCCGAGTCACTCTGGGTGCCGTCCTCATGCTTGCTGCCTATGGGGAGAAGAAGAGAAGAAAATACTGAAAACTTTTCATGGATGAGGCTTCAGAGTGCCATTGAGTCTCACCACAAGTTGAATTCCCAGGTGATGCCACAGCCATGCCTTGGAAAAAACATGAGCTGGCCTTCACTCTCCCAGCCAGACAACAAGTAGCTAGTGGAAGAAACGTGTAACTATTAAATTGGACTGAAAACAGGTAAAAATAAAAATCTGGTATGTACTCTTAAAAGTCACAGTTATCACTAAAGATAATAAAAGCTGAAATTTGAACCCAGAACAAAACACAAAAATAATGTAACTCCAATTCTAATTTAATGAAACATAAAAGTCATGTTTACAGTCTTGTTTTGCTTTTTTTGCTACTTTAACACTGAACCAAACAGAAAAAGTCAGAGGTGAAATATTAAACCTTCTGATACAGAATGTAAATTATTTTACTATAACCATATGGTTAACTACGATACTACATAAAAACATCCAAACTGCGTAAATGCATAATAAACAAATAAAACAAAACACTCTCAACTTCTATGTGATAGCCAAGCATTTACAGCAATGGTACAGCTATTTTTTTGCTCAAACACACCTACTAAACCCAGCCCGTTAGTGCACGTCCAGCAGGAGAAGAGTGCAGTGGCTGCCAACAAATGCACAGCCTCCGAAATGCACCTGAGCACAGCTAGAACAAAATCCCCCATAAGAGCCTCATTGTGCAGAGGGCAAGCGTAGAAAGAGACCAGTGTCTCGAGTTGCAGGGGGGCTGCACACCAGTAATTTAGTACAATCCAGAACTAGCCTTTACAGCTAGAGGGGAAGAAAAGCAAAAAGTAAAGTAGAAGGCGAAGCAGGAGGAGGAGGGGGTGCTGATTCTTCAGCTTCAACAGCTCAGGAAATAGCATGCAGTCGGAGCTGACAGCCCGGCTCTGCGAGGCAGGGAGAGCCACCCCACACTAGACACTAGCCCCGCATGCATCAGCCCGCAGACAAAGGGGCTCTTCTGTGCCACACAGCATGCTCTTTGAAACACCAGAGCTGGTCTCATCGGCAGTGCATGAGTCATCTACTTCAACCAGTGTAATCCCACACAAACAAACAAACTTTAGAACACCCACTAAAGCTTACAGGGCAAGGATGTACCTGCCTTATACTGGTGCATACATAATAACAGTAACAATTCTAAACATTTTTTGTTGCTTGTGTACTTACATACATACGGCTATTGGTGAACATTGCAAATAAAGGAAGGGAAGGGTATCATTAAGATTTTGCCGACTCTGATACCCAAACCAACGGTGCCGATTCTTATTCTTATCAGTCTTTATTGAGACTGCTCTCCTTAATTTGGAATGAAACACAAAGGCAATGTGATGTGAGACATTATTTAAAAAAAATAATATTTACATTCCTTTATGCAAAGAGTTAATATAACATGCAAAATAGTATCCTGAGTTTTCTGCATTTATAATACTACAACTGACTGATCACATGTCTGGTGGTGATCCTGCTGTCCCTCTGCTCCAGTGGTGCCAGCTATGTTAGAATGCACTGACACGGCATAAATAGCAACTGCAGCACATTCTTTACTTTTAAGGCAGGTTCATATAAAAACACTTCTAAAAATTATTTTTAGCCTTTCACACATGCCGCTTTTCATGAATTTTTCGCACATAGGCTCCGTAGAAATGTAGAAAAAGTAAAAAAAAAAAAGAAACAAAGAAAAACAAATGTTTTTACTGAACCAGAATGATATAGTCTTCTCTCACTGAAATAGATTAAAGGATTCAACCACATTCCCACAAAAGGTGCCCCACAGATTTAGTTCCCTTTCTATGTTGCATGAATAATCCCTGGGCAAGACACCTAATGTTAAATTCACCTACCACTGTCGCTCTAACGATGAGCTTCTGCTAAATATTCAAAAGCTAAATAACTGCCATGTCTGATTTAGCAATGCAAATATAATTGTTACTTTTATTACACTCACTGCACTTAATAAATGTTTTGACTCTTTCATCTGAAAATGAAATAATAAATTTTTTTAAATAATTCATATTGGTATCCAAGTGCTAATTATTAACCCAGAATCTTTGTACTGCTCCATTATTTCTGTTCTATCCCACATTTATCCCGCTCTGGCTAAGCACTCACCTGAGATCATCAGTATTACTTCTGGTCTCAAGGTCCCTTATGCAGTCTTCTTACCCCTCAGATCTGTTCATATCACACTACTGTTCAACAAATCACAATGACAGCTCCAATCTCCAGATTTCATGCATGAAAAACTCAATCCAGAGCGGTTTGTTTAACAAAACACATCTGAACGAATGGACACACGTCTCCCACGAGAAACACTGAACCACGCCTTGTACAGGATTGACTGCAGCCCTCATCAATCGCCTGCCCCCACCCACACACACAGCTCATGCATCTCTGCTCACATCAGCGCTGTCAGCGCTCCCCTAGCCCAGAGGCCCATGGTCATCATAAATTAGCACCCATTTAATTCTGAAGACAAACTGAAATGAGAAAGGCTCTCAAGTCACAAAGCATTGGACTAAAAAAGAACAAAGGATAAAAGAACAATCCTACCAGACAGAAGCATCCCAAATGGTCCGCTAATCAGAATGATCTGATCTTCTATATATCCTCCTATATATACAAAAATTGGTGAGCTTGATCACTAATAATGCGACTGAAGTGCTTCAGCTACTTTAAGTGCCTTGACTGCCTTGGTGAGGAAAAGAGTGCTAAACCACGCTCCAGCGCTAAGCTCTGTCTATGGGTGTTATAAGAGGAGGATTTTAAAAAGTGCAAGGTAGCAGATAATCCCTTAGAGAGGGAAGCACTGCTGGAAATCAGACATTTCACAGTTGCACACAATTTCTGGGTGAGTTGAACACTTAGAAATAAAGGTTTGATAGAGACTGGTGTGACAAATGACAAGATCCCGCCAACAGAAATTAGAGGATGCTCAAACAGATGTTATAAGTGATAGAGGTAGCTCAGTGGGTAGGATACAAGCCTCTGGACCAAGAGGTCAAGGGGTCGAATCCTACCTTCAGCATACCACCACTGTATCCCTGAGCAAGACCCTTAACCCCAAGTTGCTCCAGGGAGACTGTCCCCTGTAGTTAGGGAATGGAAATCGCTTTGGATAAAAGTGTCTGCTAAATGCCGTAAATGTAAATGTACACAAATGTGGCAAACAAGCAACATTTCTGCAAAAATGCATGATCTTAGAGACACAAAAATCAAACAGTATCTTTTGTTCTTTTGATTGCACGTTGCATGTTCCTCTCTTCTTTTTAATATTTATCATCTTTGTTGAAAGAGCAACTGAACACACCCCAAACACATGATCCAAACAACTTGGACGAAGTACTTCAGCAGGGTGATGCATAGATGGCCTGCATATACTCACATACATCCAGATCACATCATAAGCATTCTGACACCCTGTCTGTGTTCGGAACCAGCCATTGAGTCAGCTTTCTTTTTTCATATAACACTAGGGGTCTATTCATTTTGTCCAGTACAAGGGTTGCAACACAATACACACAGCAAATCTATGCAGATTTACACCAAAAATCAGGCATTTTTTGCTGTATTAAAAACCACAATCTAACAAGGTATAAAAATCCCCAAATAACCAATTATGTTATGCTGTTTAATTTGTCAAAAAATGTCCCGCCTCTGTTAACTATGCTGACATTAAACACTAAAGCAATGTAAAAATCATAATTAATGAAGTGAATGAACATGAACTTAATGCTGCCACTTAATTCCTTTGTATTATACGGCAAAGCAAATAAAATGCAGAGCATATCATATTGTGAAATTTATACAGTTACAGTTTGATCTATCTATTACATATTAAATATTTTTATGGCCTATTCTCATTTCAGTGTCTGGAGCCCTTTCAGCTTTTCCCCTTTCAACAAACACAAATACAGATACGAATAGCAGCCGCTCTGAACACCCCTAATACACACACACACACACATACACACACACATACATACATAACAGAATATTTTAACACTTTAGCCAAAAATACATATTCTTTAATTTCAGGAGATAAGCTACCCTTTCCATGGCTAAATAAATAAAAAATATTACCTCAACACGGTTGCTTTGTTTATGTGTTATATTGATGTTACACATTTGAGTCTTAAATTAAATGCTTAATAAATCATGCATAATCATTCCACAACATCCTAATATAGGTATTCCGTTTTTAATTACTGAATTAATATTATTAAAACACAAAAAATCTGAGTCTAGAAAGCACCCACTCACCTTTTAACCTCTTAAAGTGGACGGGCACATCACTTTTAATGCTCTTGCTGTCCTCTTCTGTAGACTCGCGTCTCACCAGAGGAGGGTCATTCTGGGCAAGCCAGTCTGCCACCTTGGTCTCAGATGCCATGATGGCAGCCTGCAGCGTGCTGAGCTCTTTACCTCCTGGCTGAGACTTCTTGGGCCTTGGTCGAGACACATGATCTTTAATGGTTACCTTCCCCGGAGAGGTGTTGTCAAACTCGATGGTGAATGAGGTGTTGGCCTGTGCGGAAGCACTGCCTGTGGCGGACTTTGTGGCCGCATTGCCCTCAGTGTCCTTGGTCGGGATCTCGTGGATGCTGTTCTCCGCCATTTGGCCGTCTTTACTGGGAATCTCAAAGTAACTAGGCTCTGGTCCTAAGGAAGCCACGCCATTCTCTTTGGATTTATCCGTCCGCTTGGCATCCTTGCTGTCTGTGGGGCCACAAAAGGGGGGGTCAGGTGTCATGACCTCACACAGAAGAAGCAACACAGCGAGCTTTTAGCATCTGACATTTCCATCTGCAGGAGGCACTTTACAATAGATTGTACAGTCATAACTTAATTTGTCAGATCTGACATGAATAAGCGGGACGTTTAATGACAGCCAGTTAGGACACCCTGTTATTAATGATTGTGTAACTCAATTTGCTAATAACAGATGTCTGAAGAGTAGTGGACCATTGTTACTGCCTGGAAGCAAATTATGCAAATGTGGCAAGACAGTCCAAATGGCTCTTTACTCTCCTATACATGGCACCCTTTTAAACAAAAATTAGTAAATACAGGCAAAATTTCTTTTTCTTAAGTTTTTTTTTTTTTTACATTTATTTCGTATTATGTGAACTGAGCCTAGCTTACACACACCAGCAGAAGTGATACTTTTCTTCTAAAAATGGACAATCCCTTCAATTTCATCATAGAGACTTCTGAGAATTATTTCTGAGAATTATTTCTGAGAAGTATGACGTCTGGCTAAAAAAACAAGAAAAGAACGGAAAACTGACAGTCATTTTCAGCTTTAGACAGCGAACTGGTGTCTCATATAAACCCAACAACCTACTAAACTCCAGGTTAAGGTAATACTCAACAATTAAACCTAAGGCTTCAGCAGCCATTTACACAAGCTGCGACGATGAGAGTCCGAATCCTGAAATCCATCCCATGCCACAACACAGCCACAGATCAAAATCACCTGCGCACAATTTAAAAGCTATTTAAAGGAGGAGAATCTCTTTTCAATGTGTTATCTGGTTTCTTCAGCATGCAAACCTTTACGTGCTCTTTGTGTCCGCCGTCTCTGCCTGTTTCTCTGGACTCACTTTCTATTTTGAATTTTGATGTTTACATGCATCTTATACTTTTGCCTGTTCTTTGTTTTTATGCTAATGTCCTCTAAACAAATATTCTCTGCATTTGGGTTTCTGGTTGTGATCTTTTGTAATGATCACAAGAGTCAGAAATGGAAGGATTTTCATGGACGTTTGCCACTAGTTCAATAGGTTCTTCTGTATTAGTTGTGCAGTTTATCCAGTATTATATTTTCTTTTACTAGGGACTTTCTAAAATAAAATCTTGTCAGAATGGTGATGAAACTTCCTGTTTAAAAATACTTTTGCACTTCCCCTGAATTCAAGCATGCACCTTCCAGTTCGAAACCCCAGTCAGAAAAATTACCCTGTCAAACTCTCCCCGAACTCAACTATACAATCAGCATCAGATTTTTCACAAACAATGTAATTAGTGTGATTACTCTTAAGCTTGATACCACACAGAGGTCCTGTAAATGACAGCAGAGAGTAAAATTATTTGGAAAGGAAAGTCAACTGTATAGAATTAAGATAACTTTAGATTGCCAGTGATCTTTTAGATCATTTCTATCAATATGAAACATTCATACAATGTAAAGGGAAGCTGGGGTTTCCGAATGGCATAAATCAGCAACTAAAAAAGAGTCACAAGCTTTTCTTATGACAGTGACAAGATCATATAATGTAATGTCTATGTCCAAAATCTTCTTAAGATCATTAAACACAGCAGTACTTACAAACGACAAGGCACGTTAGGTTCCATCTCTGGGAAGTGCGGCAGTTTGATGACACAGAGTCAAATGTAGGAACCCTCTGGTGACAATACACACACAAAGGGGCTGGGCCTGGCTACAAATGAGCCTATTCACTGGCTCCTATCCATTCTGTCCCTATTCCGTCCTCGGTACTCTAGCGCCACTGCCTTTCACAAAGGAAGAGAGGACTTTACCACAGACTAAAAATAGGAGAGGATGCTTTGATGTGGGTAGCTGTTGCATGAAGGTTTGTCTCTCTTTTTCACAGGCATAACCGTAATCTAGCATGCATGTATGCAGATTCTTAAAAGCTGCCTGTGCACACTGTTCAACGAGGTGAAAGAATGTGAGACCTATATAAACTATGCCCTTCAGTGTGCACTTTTCCTCCCCCCTGATTTGCCAAATATTAGCTCAGGAAAAAAACAGGAACACTGACTGAGGCTATATTTACTGCTGTCTTAAACAGAGAGGGTGCTGTCTAAGGGGAATTCAATTAAGAGGCACCCAGGGGCATGAATTAGTTCTCATTTCTGAGCCTTGGATGGGAAAAAAGGACTATCTGACCAAGCTGAACTGTGTAAGAGTTTTACATTTCCAAAATAAGGTATTTAATTTAGTCATAACTACTTCCTTTCAGAGAAGACACCTCTCCTGTTTGTTATCAGACTGCTGAGGATGAACTCTATACTCCTTTCAGTATACAGAAGTCTAATTGTTTTTGTTTCAATGTGTTCAAGCCAAGCCACCTCATGAGGGCCCATGTTTCAGTTCAGTACTCTAGAAATATAAACTAGAAAGAAGTAAGACTGAAAACTAAATGAAAAAATGATGACATGAAGATTCAATTCTGGCAGAACTTACTAATAAAACTAGAGCTATAAGGCAGGTTTTGGGGTGCTAATGAATAATAGGAATGTGCTGGACTGGATTGTTGATCAACAATGGCGTAACGCTTTGAGCAAAGCAGTCACATTAAATACCATAATTAATATCATTCTTATTCTCTGTTATGCACTGTCCACAGAACATAATATCACATTTTTGCATTTTCAAAACCCTTGAAATAAGTTTACTGCATTTACCCAAAGCGACATCCCTATCTACAGGGGACAGTCTCCCTGGAGCAACTTGGGGTTAAGGGTCTTGCTCAGGAACTCAGTGGTGATATGCTGAATGTAGGATTCAAACCCAAGACCTCTTGGTTCAGAGGCAAGTATCCTACCCAGCAGGCCACCACCAAACACCCACTGCAAGTAACAGCATGATTCACTGCTCCTTTCCTTCATTAAAGTGTCGTCCAGTGTCTACAATCCACATAGGGCGTCCTGCTGTGGTTAACGCTCAGTAATCTCAATCCTGTTACTCCTGCATGTCCAAAGTTAATAGGATTGTTAACCTCTGGTCCAAACACACCATAACCAATCTGTCTGGTTCATCCTCCTGAATTCAGTAAGCAGCATGGGCTAATTTTAGGAAAATGTTCTCAGTATGGCTGATTTTTCTAGAAACATGACATATTATATAGTTTTATCATGTTTATTTATTTATAATAGCTATTTAAACCTACTTTTTTCCCTTTGACGCATTTACAAATGTACATGTTTTACTTTTCTCCATTCACGTCCCATCACTGTCATAAGAAGACTCAAATTTTCTAATAGAGGAAATAAACAGCGGGACATTACAAAACAGTAAATTAATTAATTTTGTGTATTTATTTACACACACACACAGTGAAATTTATTATCAGTCCAAAGGGGTTGGAGAACTTCTGAATATGTAAATTTACCTGGCTCCTTTTTTACCCCAGACGCTTTATTCTCTTGTTTGAAAGAGTTCTCGTCATCAGCATCACCATCACCCCACCAGGAAGGCTGTCCATACAAAGGGGTTCCTCTGTGTAGCGCCGCAACGTCTCCTACAAAAAGAGAAGATTGTTCCACAACACTTTAAGCGTATGCTGGTCTATTAAGGGCTGAACAGATTTTATTTGGCCTTCCTAGTGCTTGAAACTTGTCATCAATGACTATTGTCTCATCACATTTACACCCATCATCACAGTAAAGTAATATCCCAGCTGCCTCACTCGAGCCCCTGCAGTCTGCATACTGTCCCAACCTTAAAGGATGATGCCATAATCCCACGGCTCACCTGGCTTTCACACACACACACAAAAAAAACTAACTTGTGTTCAAATGCTGTTTATATGGGTTCAACACCATTATTCCTACCATTATTCCTCAGCATCTGACTGGGAAGCTGAGACTGCCGGCCCTGAACACCTTCATCTGCTCCTGGATCATGAACTTCTTGACTGGGAGACCACAGACAGTCATGATCTGGAGTAAAAACTGCAGCTACACCATGCTGAGCACAGCCCTCTGGTCACGTTGACCACCCATGACTGTGCAGCAATGCATTTTCACATTTGCTGATATGACAATTAAACTACTTAAATTTTTTAGGTCTTTTTCTTGAAAGCTGTTGACATTTTGATCTTCATTTTTCAGAAAGCACATGAACTAACGAACAGGTTCAGTTTCTGAACTGTCACTGAATTGTTTGCACCAAGCTATAGAGCAACATGCTGTGTATAAATCATTTTTATTTATTAAATCCTTGCATTTATATGTGAAGCCCTGTTATGTCTGCACTGGTGTATGCAAAGCATAAGCCCCATCTCTACTCTTCCACTCCGCTTGGAGAGGATGCACTCAAATGTCTTGGTCACTGACAAGGTCTCCATGAAAGACAGCAAACGAGGGCAAACAGATGGAAGACTGCATATGCAGTTAAGTTACAAAGTCTGATACACTGTTTCAAGCATTTATTTTTTATTATTACAAAAAACAGGTTAGAATTTAAAATTAGGTGCATAGACACACTTGAAGTAAATGGACAAGCTCTTACAAATTGAGAGCATGTCTGGCGGTGAGCAGTGGTGTGTGTGTGTACTAACCACATAGCCTATGGTACGTCATAAAGTGTGACCCTGTATATCATACACACAGTGTTTAAAATAAACTTGAACAGACGTTTTATACCACTGTGGGTCATTTAACACTGCTACATGTTTACAGGATGCTACGCTTTCCCCAATAATCTAGTAAGCCGTTAAACCCTTTTTTGCAGGATATATTTAGTGCACTGCAAACATGGAGGATGCCAACGGAGCACTGGAAGCACTCAGTGCGTTCTAGCATGAGGCTGACAATTATCTGGATAAAATAACCAGGTGGCAATTAGATAAGAACGCAAGGAAAACGCCAACCGCCTTTTCCTTTCTGATGACCAGAAAAACAGGGTTCTGGGTGTGGGGTCTGTCACTGCCCTATACTTACACACCCAGCACTTTACTGCAGCCCCATGCCATGCTCATAATTACACAGGGTTAAATATAAAGTGCTAGTTAATGAAAGTAGATGAGGAAATGGCAAAGTCTTGCTCAGCTACAGCTGCCTGAGTTCATGTAGACCTCTGCTTATGTTGCTTATGTTGCATATACTAATTTGCAACCTAGATGTACATGTATCTCAGCCAAGCAAGCTGAGACAAACTTTCACTTCTCATTCAAATGACTCTCTCACACACGCCACTCAAATGTGTTACACCTGCACACACCTTTATCTATGTTGTTCCTTCTGTCTTTACTGCGAAAGTGTAATAACAGAGTAAAGTAGCTGCTAAAGGTGCTAACTGATGCAATGCCTTTGCATTTGCCAGTTTGTATCTCTATGCATAATATGCAGAGCTGTGGTGAGACAGAAGATGTTTTATGGTGCCTGGTATGGGATGGCAGAAGGTCACCTATAGCAGTCAGTGGCCAGTGTTGAGGTTAAATATAGATCATAATGATTACTCCCAAGCAGTGCTGACTGAGAGGAAAACTGCTGTTCAGGCCACAGGCATCTAAAGGGATATAACAGGATCCTGATTCAATTTCAGTAGTTACAAATTTCTGACAAGTCAAAGCTTGTTAACATGATGCACATGGGCAGAATGGTTGATGAGATTTCAAAGAAATTTATAGATTATGTGCAGCATGTGCAAAATGCTACATGAGTCTAAATCACAAAGTTTATAAAGTTCCAGTGGCTGCTGTATTACATGTAATTAAATTAAAAGAGTCAAAATTAACAAGTTAGTGTGTGCCCCTTCCCTTAGTGAATGGGTTAAATAAATTTTGTGCTTTGGGTGTGTATATGCATGGCGAATGGTCACTTTATTCTACGGACCAATCCCCAGGGTCTGTTTGGGTGCCACGAATGGACTAGATTCTTAAAAATAGATGTAGCCTAATTCTTGTGAAACTGCAGCAAAAAAGGATGAACATTTGTAAACTATATCAGTGCAGTATAGAACAAGAACTTCAGTCCACAGTAAAAGCGGTGGCAGGACATAAAAAAAGTCACAAATCCAGTGCATGACATTAAATGGTATGCCAATATGGTTTAAACCAATGGTTCTCAATTTATTCAACAATAAGGCCAACTTATCTATCACAGCATGTTGCCAAGGCCCACTTGGCCACATAAGATATTAGGGCTGTAATACAAAACCGAAATCGCGACACTCACGTCCACGAACCCACTTCGCAATATGAGGAGGGTGAATGGCGACACAGACACACCCCTTCCAACTCCTTCACGTATACAGTTCCTGCCCAGAAACATATATTTTTCGTCGTAACAGGAGGGTTTTCACATCAATTTCTTTTCTTTAACCAATAGCTGAGGGTCTAAGGGTTTCAAAGGGCCCTCCCACAAG
>JBBMFX010000141.1:9077377-9097664 GCA_037832545.1 Rhabdalestes septentrionalis
ACACACACACACACACACACACACACACACACACACACACACACACACACAATGAATAGTTTATACATGTCTTGCTTAACAGTATGCGCCGAACTGTATATGGTAATGTCTCCTATACAATCATTCCATCATTGACTGGGTACATCCCTGTTTTCCCTGCAAGAGGTTTGGATACTGGAGGAGACTGTTGATTGAGGCACATTAGGCTGCACTCAACGATCTGCCATTGTGAGGTAATGGTTGACAACCATATAATTGTGGCCCGAATTTCGTACGGGACAACATGGCCTCGTCCCCCTATTCCACCACCACACATCCTCACTCCTCCTCCTCTTCTTCTTATTTCACCTCCTCTTCCTCTTCCTCGAGCAGGAAGCTGCCCTTGTTCAATTACTTGGCAAGTTATCTTCATGTTTAAACTACAAATGGTCCTGGCCCTGGCTCTATATATACATGTTTGGCAGCATTCACAATCATAGACAGCACCTGTCCTCCTCCTTAATTAGTCAAGTTCTAATTTCACCTGACTGTCAATTACTGACATGTTTTGGGCTCATTGTGCAAACTGTAGGCTACTTGTATGTAACCATTTGCAAAGATGAACTGAGAAACTTGAGGCATGTAGTAAGACATTTGCAATTTGATGAAATCAATCAGAAATGCCATTCTGTTGTGAACCATTGCAAGTTTGGAGATTTGTCCATGTTGTTTTGAGAATGTCATTTTGGTTTCAAGAAATGAGCCAAACCAACAGAGCAAAACTGTAAAACCCCAGCATTTGTGGGTATATCCTAGTGCAAGGGTCACCAACCTTACCGAAACTGAGAGCTACATCACGGGTACTGAGCCAAGCGAAGGGCTACCAGTTTCATATACTAGTACAGAGTTTACCAAAATCTTATGTGTGACAAACATGTTTTAAAGGGTTTTTTTAATTTATTTTTTTTAGATATTGTCATTTTCAAATAGATATAAATGCAAATGCGATTAAAGAAGAATAGCAACAGGATAAAATTACATGTTAGACTTTGCTCATTGGTGAGTTGTGCTATAATTTGAACCGGTCCGCGGGCTACTAATGTGGCCCTTGGGGGCACCCTGGTGTCCGCAGGCACCACATTGGTGACCCTTGTCCTAGTGTATTTATTATTGAGTATTTTCTGGGAGATTTTATCGGGTTTATGTATACTTCATAATTGATATTGTTTTTATCTCTGTGTCCCTGTGTGTCTCGTAACAAAAGCAATTTCCTCTGGGATCAATAAAGTTTTCTGATTCTGATTGTATTGTACACAGTTGTGCCTATAAATTTACGTACCGTGGCAGAATTTATGATTTATTTACCATTTTTCAGAGTATGAATGATAACACCAAAACTTATCTTTCAGTCATGGTTAGTGGTTGACTGAAGCCAACTGTGTCTGCTCTGTTTTAATCACCACACAAACTACCCAAATGACCATGATCAAAAGTTTACATAATACTGTTTATTGCCCCCTTTAACATTAACGACAGCTTAAAGTCTTGCGGTAGTTGTCGATAAGACTCCTTATCTTCTCAGACGGTAAAGCTGCCCATTATTTCTGGCAAAAAAACATCTTTTCCTGTAAATTCTCGGGCTCTCCGACATGAAAGGTTTGAGGTCTCCCCAGAGTCGCACAATGATGTTGAGGTCTGGAGACTGAGATGGCCTCTCCAGAACCTTGACTTTATTTTGCTGTAGTCAGTGACTGGTCGACTTGGCCTCATTTTGGATCATCGTTGGAATGTCTAAGTACGTCCCATGCGTAGCTTCCGGGCTGATGGGTGCAAAGTCTCCTACAGTTAGTTTGATAACATTTCCTGTGCCTTTGAAGCTGACACATCCCCCAAATCAATAGAGTACCTTTCATCATAGGTCTTGTTCAATCCACTCCCAATGTAGAGTTTATGGTTGTGGCGAAAAAGTTCAGTTTTAGTCTCATCACTCCAAATGACTTTGTGCCAGAAGGTTTGATGCTTGACTATGTGCTGTTTGGCATATTCTAAGCAGGATACTTTGTGGCATTTACAGCCATGCAGCCCATCCTTATTGTCATGCAGCCCATCCTTATTGTGCATCTTGAAACGGCCACACCAGATGTTTCCCGAGTCCTGTATTACACCTGAAGTTATTTATTGTTTTTTCTTTCCATCCCAGTCAATCGTTCTGGTAGATGTGGCTGAAAATTTAGTTGGTCTACCTGACTGTGGTTTTGTTTTAACAGAACCCCTATTTTTCCACTTCTTTATTTGAGTTTGATCACTGCTGATTGGCTAAATGTATTTGATATTTTCTTATATCCCTTTCCTAATTTATAAAGTTCAACTACACATTCCCACAGATCCTTTAGTAATTCTTTTGCTTTTCCCATGACATAGAACCCAAAAAACGCCAGCGCTGGACTGGATGAAAGATGCAAGAGTCTGTCAGGATTCCAGAAACTCACTGACCTTTTATACACACCCACTTATTACAAGCAAACAGATCATAGGTGAAGATGGTTATCTTAAATAGCCATTCAAACCCGTTTGTGTCAAGTTGTGTGCATGTTATCAGGCCAAATCACCAGGGTATGTACATTTTGATCAGGGTCATTTGGGTAGTTTGTGTTGTGATTATGATTTAAAGGAGTAAGTCAAGTCGGATAGTCAAGTAGGTTTTTATTGCCATTTCTACCATAAACACAGTACATAGTAAAAGCGACACAGCGTTCCTCCAGGACCGTGGTGCAGCACAAGAGCAGAACAGAACAGAATAGAACAGAACAAGACACAAGTGTAGCAGGCCAAAACACAAGAGCAACAATATAACTTAACATGGCATTGCAAGACAGGACTGACAATTGACAATGTAAACAAATTTGTTTGACAATAAATGGCTTCAGCCAACCACTAACCATGAGTGAAATAAACGTTTTTGTGTTATAATTCATATTCTCTGAAAAATGGTTAAGAAAGCATACATTCTGCCAGGGCAGGGAAACATGAGCACAGCTGTAAATAACAAGTGACTTTGTAAAGGAATAGGCACTAGAGGGCGGTAGAGCTACACAGATTTCAAAGTTTCAACGCTGGACTTTTTTGCGCAGGAGTCTGTAGAGCTGATTAAAGCATCCGCTTACTCATTTGATAGTTGAACTTGATGTGTATAATTGTACCTTGGAAAACTGACAAGTTTGATGCAAAGCGACCTTGATGACACATGGAAGTGTGTGTACTGATGTCCATGGCCCTGTATGAACTAGGCATGCGGGGAGCTGCGCTACCAGCTGAGCCAGGCCCAGCTTAAGAGAGAAGAGGCAGAGAGGGAGTTAAGGGACACCAGCTCCAAACTGGGCCGGCAGCTCGAGCTGGCAGAACAGGTGAGCAATACTGCATGGATCTGTTATGTAATATGAATGATTCAGTAGGCTACATTCTATAGAATGTGCACATATATAGCTTGACATGTCTGCTTCAGCACTATCTGAACTAAATGAATAGAGGTTCTGTAAAGTAATTAGTATAATGTAGTTGACTGATATACAAATATTTGTGTAATTTGACCAAATAAATTGCAGAATAAAAACACCATAGGCCACATGTTCATCAGTTTTTGGAACTGACTCCTCATTCGTAATAACAGCATGGCACACAGCCGTGTCTGTTAGCTTTAGTTATCGCAAAGTTCAACTATGAGGTTGATCAGAACAACACTCCTGTTACTAAGCAAGTTCAGGGTTCAGCTAGATACAGCTGGTGATGCTCTCCAGATTCTTGTCTGTAATCAGTGAAATTACAGGACCATCAACTCTAGATTACATGGACGGAACACTCAAGCCAACGCATACTGCACACACAAAAAAGAAAAATGTTTTTAAAAAGGTAAAGAACAAGAGCTGATTTGAGCTAATAACAAATTTACTGATGTATTAGTCCCTGCTTACTATCAATTGTTTCTCTCTCTGTCCTTCTCTTTCTCTCTCCGGGTTCAGGAAGTGCAGAAGCTGGGTGTGGAGTTGAGCGGCAGCCGGCAGCGTTTGGAGGAGGCCCAGAGGGCGGAAGGCCGAGCACGGGCGGAGGCAGCCGGCTTGGCCGAGGGGCTGAGCCGCGCCCAGCGCCAACTGCACCTCACCAGGTAACCCCCTTAATCCTATTACATGCCACAACACTGCGCCCGTCCACTGGCCCCTGTGCACTGCCAGCAGCCTGGCGGGAGGACCCATGCGCTTTATTAAAACGCCGCCAGCCACCGGCTGCCACCGCCACAGTCCACCGTGCACCAGGGGAACAGGGCTGGAGAGAAGGGGCACACACCATCTCCCTCTATAACGTCACCAGCCCAAGTGCACTGCTGTTCCACAAAATCTGCGCACTCTCTGTGTTTTGCCTAGCTTTTATACCAGTCTGAGGTTAATTATTTACCATAGAAATGTCTGGCTCACCATTTCTGAATGAGCTTCAGATTTGACAGAATCCTTGTAATTCTGCGTGGTGTTGAAGGGATTTGTGCCAAGTGTGTTAGAGAACAATCATGTTTTTAAGAAAATTGCTTAGCAGGCTACTGCTCAGTAGAGCAAGGATTCTCAGATGTTTTGCACTTGAGAAATATTTCAACAACATTTCCCAGACCTCCACAGATTAATTTTGAAATGTTAAGGACACTGGGAAAACACATTTTATATTTGTTTCACAGGAATACTTTGATTTTTGGGTTTCTAATTTCATGCAAGTGAATGGTTCTTTTGATTTGCAAGTATATTTATAATTTGTAATCAAATATTAGTATAGTTAGTATTAGTATTAGTAATATTTTATTAGCTGTTTGGCTTTGTTTGCTAGAACCTTAAGACAGACTAGATTTTGATCCTCTTTGTGACTGTTCTCAATTTTGACGCAGTTGTCGTTGTACTCAGAAATGAGTCCATTTGGATGTAACTTTCTTGTCCTCTTTATTAAATTAGGTGGTCTGACTATTTTCAGACCTTTGACAGCTGTTGCTGTCTAGTGAGAATTGGCATTTAAACTTTGCAGAGAGATCTTCCTGTTTCTCTTGGCTCATGTCAGATTTTGTATAAGCCCAGAATAAGTAAGTGAGGAGTAGGAGTAATAAAAACATTAAAAAATAAAACTGTCGACCCCCTGACTATGTCATGGAATTCGAAAAATAAGGCAATTGAGAAAGCTTGCACATTACTTTTCAGCATTTAGTCTAAATTGATCTGGCAAACTCTTTTAAGAGTCTCTAATTTGTGTTTACATTTTCACACTGTTGAATACAGCAAGCTAAACAACTATTTACACTTTCACTAAATTAGGCTACCTAACAACAACATGTCTACATAGCTAGGAGGAATGGGTTCTATCTTTGTATTTCACTGCTGAGCAGCATTTTATTAGTTTTTTTTTTTTAAACATATTGTGTGGCCGTAAGTGTTTCTGACACCTTGCCAGTTCTTTTTTGACTTGTTCCTGATGAACTCAAACCTGTGACTCTTTTTAGAAATGACACTGAGTTGTCTACAGAAATAGAATTGATACTGGATGTAATAAATTGCACCTTATGGAGTTTTTAATCATTTAGGTGTACTGGGAGGAACTTTATTTAACAGTGTCACCACATTAAGTTTCACACTATTCCTGTTTTCTTTTCCTTAGTGACCCATCAGTCTGTGCTGTCCCTATTATGAGTTAAAAATGGACTGTTCAGAAAACACAAAATGGAACAAAACAAAAATATTACTGGATGTTTTCATACTAATTGTGTATCTCTATAGCTAGCAAGCCTTATTGTAGATAAAACAAATGTTTTTAGGGAGGCTGTTGCAACTACAATTCAAATTCCTTATACATTCTTGGTTTAATTCTCCTAGTCTATTGAAAGAATCCTGTTATTCATAATTACTTAATCTAGAATTTTGTTGCGCATCCATCACCACTTTCAGCTCATAATGGGTGTTTTGAATATTGAATTCAATAACCTTTGATAGCAACAGTGTGTCTGGCCCATCAGGAAACAGCATCAGTCTGCTGTTAGCCATGCTGAAGTCATAATGTGGGCTTATTATTGTGTCTCTGTATTCATGGACAGGCTGTGGGAGCATCTGCCGGCAGGTAACTTCTCTCTTCTCTCTTTCCTCTGCGCAGAGGTGGTAGAGGCTGCAGCACTTTATCTGACACCTCCAGTTGTTTTGGAACTTTAGAATGAAAAGTGGAAAAAAGGCATAGAGCGAGTGCAATATCACCTGCCCTATAACATGCATACACAAACATTCCATTAGATAAAGTAAAGGAAACTGGCTGCTTGTAGTAAAATGAGGCAGTGTGTGGAATTCAGCATGAAAAATTGGTGTTATTAAAGGAGGAAAGAACATTAACAGGTTTAAACAATAAAGTAACTGTATAAAAGAACATTCACATCATGTCTCTAGAAAAAAAAGGTTTTTTAGGACCATACGACCAAACCAAGAATCATTTTGGAACCTTTTCAGAAGTATTTCAGAATTTGTACGAGTGCGGGAGGGTCTTGGTCCAGATTTTGAAAGCCTTAGGGTGAGTTCCGGTTTGGTTCGATTAACCCAGACCCTGGTGCGATATCTCTGTTAGTGCCATTTGTCAGAGCTAGCGAGAATGCTGCCATGCTAACTAAACATGCTAATTGAGACCTCCTGAGCAGATCAGTCTCTGTAAACCTTCCAAAAAACTCTTGTGCAGTTTGTTTGAAGTATGAATGCATTAAAGACCAAAGGCGTCCAAACAGACCAAAGACGGAATGATCATCATTTCACGTCATTCATAGGATAAATTTCTGATGCTGATTTGACACATACAAATGTTTATCATCTCTTAATAGATTATAATTATAATTTCAGTTTCAAAAAGACTCTGTAATTGATATGCACTAATGTTAATGCTAAAACTACAGAAACTGAAGGCCTCTTGAGAAAATCACAAAGCAGATAAAACTACATACCTAAAACAACAAATCTACAGAAGATCATTCAGAAAGTTCACTGAATATTATTAATATAATTGTTGCCACATAAAGGAAACTGTACTAAATAAGTCTGAAACATTAAAAACCTTAAAGAACCTCCACATAATGATTCTAATCATATATTTTTTAATGGTTTTATTTGTTTTTGTTCTTTTTTCAAGCAAATAACCAATGGTTCTTAGGAGTGTGGAAAGGTCCAGGTAGTCCAACACAATCTGCTTCACTCACCCGATTCAACTCATTAAGCAGGTTTAGTTAGTGTGTGTAACAGCAAATCTGTGCTGACACTGACCCGCCTGGAACTTAGTTGGTCATCCAGTAGCATTGCCCTGAGGAAACCTGCCACTTTTGTATTTATGGCCTGTGTGTTCAGCTTTCCTTGACCCCACGCTACACCTGCCTCATGGTGACTCACAGAGTTCCGTTCTCCTCCCCCATCTCTCCGCTCCATTCTGCTGCAGTAAAATGAGGAGATGTGGCAGCCTCAGTGGGTTTGGATGGCACGCTGGGTCTTGTCCCTGTGGAGGTAACATGCTTCTTGCAGTATCTGAGACAGAGCTGCACAGCTGCAGGGGAGGGACAGCATCTGTTCACTAGAGAGAGAGGAGGCCGAGTATTACGGCTCAGTCATATATTGTTTATGAGGCATTATGAAGAACCATGCTGTTCAGGAACCATTAGTGAATAATTCAGGCCATTTGTTTACATTTGGTGAAATAATTTGTACTTGAGGACTGCGTGCACTCACCCACACTCAGCAACCAGGATTTGTGTTGATTGACAGCCACACGTGGTACGTTGTAAATATGGTGTCAGTCATCAAGTCTGACTTTGAGTTTGCTATCTTTATTTATGTTTATGTAAATTTGCTAGATCCAGTATTTTTGTAATGAAATTTACTGGACCAAATAACAATATTTATCAGTAACATTATCATGAATCTTGATTGTCAATTACAGCCCAGTATTTCAGTAGACTTTTCTGAGTATGGTAGACATCTTAAGTCCCTCTGGAGCACTGACCATGGTATGTTTCTGTGAGAGTGGAATAAGCATAGGCTTGTTTAACTGGTTTTTGGTGCAGTTCAGTGTTGAAACACAGGAAAAAATGTAAAATGTACATTAATTGTACTAATTTCTGTAAATATTTCTTAAACATGAGAGTTACATGTGGTTCCAACAGAAGAAAATATATAATATCATGAAAAATGTTTAGCAGTAGTACTCGCTAGGGATGCTCCAATTAGGATTTTTACCACCGATACCAAGTACCTATTTTTTTGTCTGGATGATCGGCCGATACCAATGCCGATTCTGATGCTTCAAGTAAGCTCTCTGATGACCATAAAAAAAATTTCAGATAAAGTAATACTATAATTGTTGCCTTTGTTATATTTTTGTTATATTTTTACAGTAATATATCTAATGTAACTATAGATTTAACAGAGTACTAAATGATCACAAATAAGTATATTATATAATGAACATTTTAATACGCCTTTACAATGGGGTGCCGTGTATTAAATTGGGTTCATTGTATTAAATGTTTTGGACAATGCGCCTCCATGTGAGATTTCTTTGGAACATAAATGGCAAATAGCAAATTTTTCATTGTTTCTCGAAATGTCATAGTAATTCCACACCGGCGATGACATGACTGCGGCACAAAAACGTGTGTGTGTGTGTGTGTGTGTGTGTGTGTGTGTGTGTGTGTGTATACACACACATACTCTCACACACACGTGTCATTTTTAATCTGAATACATTGAGATTGCATTTGTATTTGATTAATGATTTAACTGCCATTGATTGATATGAGCAGCTCTACGGTGTAGATTATTATTGACTGTTCACCTGGGGTTTGTTTGGCCAGCAGGTATTCGGTGCGGTAGCAGGGTGGACGGCAGACCGCTCTGTCCTTTAAATGCTCTGTACTTGTTTTTGCTCAGGCAACAAAATGCCCTGCTGAAGATCACAGAGGTTAAGCCGCTGACTGGCCTGGCCATTGGCAGTGCAGAGCTTTTTAGCTGTGTGTGTGCGTGTGTGTGTTTGTGTGTGGATATGCTCTGCCGGGGCAAGCTTTCTGAGCCAGCCACAGTGCACAGATGCAGTAGACATCTGTCCATTCTCTTTCTGTCTTTCTCTTCCTTGGGGCTAAGCTGTGTCTTTCCCAGCTTTTGCTTGCCTTGTACCAACTCCGCATGCATACACACACACACAAACACGCACACACACACCTACACACACACAGATCAGCTGCTGCCCCTATGAGGGAGCAGCACGTCGACCACCCTGCTGGTAGCCCGGAGACCAGTGGTGGCTTTGAAACAGGGGCGGCCTCTCTCTACACTGTCCAGAGGAAATGACCGGTGGGCTGGTGTGCGAACTGGGCCTCTGAAGCTCCTCTTTGATTCTCATCTTTCTCCATCCTCATCTCACAGCCCGAATGATCACAGCTCCCTCAAACGGACACACATGAAGCAGTTGCCTTTTGTTCACTCACTCGCTTGCTCTCTCTCTCTTTTTTTTTGTTTTTGGGTACCTCTCCCCACCCCCCCAGCGCATGTTTGGGGAGACAGACAGGGCCGGCGGCTCCAGCATCGGATCATCAGCCAGCTGTGCGGTGGGCAGCCCAGGATCCGTCCTAATCCCCCCGCTCTGTTCTCCGCCTTCTGAAGGCTTTCAGCCCAGACTTTATTCCATTTGTTTGTTTGTTTTTTGTTTGCTCGTGCCTTTTTTCCCCACTACACCCCCTTATTACTTACACCGCCCCCCACTCTCCCAACATTCGGCACACCCCAAAGGGCATAAAGGGAAAAAAATGAAACAACAAACCAGCGCGAGGCACAGAGCTGTGTACTTTTGCTGCGGCTCTAGCCATCTGATTCACCACCTCAACAAATTCCCTATGCTACAGCGGCGCTGTGTTTGCTGGAGTTTGCCAAGCTTTGGACAGGGACAGAGGCCTTGCCTGTTCCCCCTCCCACATCGTCCACATGAACCGTAGCATACATTTTAACCACCAAATAACTGAGAAACCAACACTGGGCTGGCAGACAGATCCAAAGTTCTGATCCAACAATTACTGCGTCATGGTCTGAAAAGAAGCATCTTCAGGCATAAACAAGCTCATCAATCTAGGAAATACTAATGACCGATCTCTGAACTAGAGCAAACCTGGTCCTCTGCATGCAGCTAAGCAAAATAGTGTATCCCAAAGGCTGATTATTTAGAGTGGGAAACACTTTCTCTATGGGTAATTAGTTTACATGGAAGCAAAAGATGTTTGTGAGGCCAGTCTGCTTTATCAGTCTCTGGCTCATGCAGGCTGTATGAAAAGAAATTATTGAAGAAAGCGAATGACTGTGTCATAAAGGTGACATTTGATATCTCATTACTGACTATGTGTGGCCTAGCTCAGGCCAACCTCTGCCTTGAAGCCCCGGAGTTCAGTGTGAACATGAACAGACTAGATGAGGAGTGCATCCTCCTACGCTAGAGCCTTTCTATCAGGGCAAAGCTTTTGTGTTTGCTTTAAACTTTGGACCAGCTTTCAGAGAGATGTGCCTCTTCTTCATAAAGCTTTTGTAAAACTGTTTTATTTTCTGAACTCTCTCCTTTCAAATGCGTAGTTGAAGATATTCTGTTCAGAGTGCCTTACAACTGAATGTATGTGTAGTTCATCATAGTTCAAAAACAATTGAGTAGCATAAAAGTGTTTTAAATTATTTAAATATACAGTGTGTTAAGTGTGCAATGTGGAGATTGGTGCAAAACCTCCATCAGAATATCTACTACATTTCAACCTTTGAACCTCTTGATCGTGAGTCCTCTCATTCTTTACCTCCTGTGTCATTGATTCACCCTTCAACAAAGTTGTTGTTCCTAGAGGCCGTAAAGACCCACTGTGGTGTTGGCGTTAAAAAGTCACTCATCTCACCCCAGAATTCCATTAAACTTTTGCATGCCTCCCTGCCTTTCCTCAGCCTGACATGAGCATGAGGGATAGTGGGAGGAGGAGGAGGGGAAGGGAGGTGCAGACCACAATCCCCTGAAAGGGCGAGAATCGGAAAATGAATAAAAGAGTGAGCAGATGCAGCTCCACGCCAGAGGGAGGCTGCCGTCGTGTGCAAGGTCTGCCGCTGTGCACGAGGTTCTGCCACACCACTAAACTTCTGCAGACCAAATCAGCAGGAGGCACATGTAGCATCCAACAGGAGACAAAAGAACTATGCATGCACCTAGTGCAAAAGTAGTAGTAGTAGGACTAGCAATAGTAAAATGGAAAAAATAAATGCTGGGTTGGGAGGGGGTCCGTCGCCAGTAGCAAGGAGCCGTGTTAGCGTTTGGGGCGAGCGTGGGCGCGGGCACTGGCAGGTAGGAGGGCGGTTGCGCGCGGATCTGGGAGGCAGCCATCTTGTTGGGGGAGCAGATGGCAGTGGGGCTGGGAGAGGAGGGGCTGCTTAGCAGAACTAATCAGACAGTAACGGATGGGGCAGCTGGGACCGCTGCCGGCCAGGCGGGAGAGTGCCGGCGAGCCGCCCACCGAGTGCCATGATGTTGACAGTGGTGTGCCCGTTGGCCTGGGATGAGACCTTGCCACGTCTTCACGCTTTGGCGACAGGGCTGCTGGCCCCCCAGCAACTCCTCCTCTTCCTCTGTCTCCTCCTAACGTGACACAGGGCAGGACTTGTGCTTTTGTCTTCCGTCTTTGTCAGCCACATGAAACATGTTTGCACATGGCCTTGTCCATACCTGAGGTTGACCCAAGCCTCTTATGTGCAGCAATGTAAGATTCCATGCAAGTATTTTTTGCAGTTCCCTTTTACTTGGCTGCTGAACAGTGTTGGTTTGAAAAATGTCCTATGAAATATCTGAATGAACATCTAGAGAAATGTCCCTTAGCAGTAGGGATGAACCCAACTCACTTTTTCTCCTGGTACACTTTCTAATATGTTGAGTGTTTTAAGCCCTATTCTAATTGAACTCTATTATCAGAGGGATGTCTGTATGGAATATTTTTGAAAGTCTGCCTCCCAGACCAAGTTAATGGTTGAGAGACACTTCAAAGCATGAAGACTTAATATGGATACCTACACCAGGGGGTAAATAAGCAATTTCTTTCTAACACAAGTTTGCATTTTTCTGGAAAATCACAGACCTGTGTATCACGAGTAAAATTATCTTTCACCACCAGGTATGGTCTAATTTATACTGTTATTTTCTATCACAGAGTAGCACCTGTAAAAGAGGAACTTACTCAGTGACTATTTATTCCCATCTACCAGCTACCATGTTTGATGTTGGTATGATCTACCAAAATCACTACTGCCAAGTGAAACTTGGTTCAGTTTGATGGTGCACATTGTTGCGAGACAAGACATTAGCTCTCTCTTATTTTAAGGTATTGACTGGGGTAATCAGAATCTCATTTTAAGGATAGGTCTGGATTGTGTACTAAGATGGACTAGTACAATTTTAATCTGGATGTTGTACGTGAGAGTACCTGAATGCTAAATCCCCACTGCACAAACTCCCATGGGTTTATTTTCTACTCTATTACCATTGTGATGTGAAACCAAATAAATCAAATAAAAAGTTGCAAAAAAAAAAACTATAATAGGTATAAAAATTTGTATTTGGATCGATCACATAAGGCCAGAATCTGGTCTACTGAAGAAGTGCTGATACTAGTCTAGTTTATTGATGGGTTTTTTCCTGTATGCTCTGCGGGGTCCCACTGATACCTGTTCATAAGATAAAATCATAAAATACAAAATTTCTCCAACAATTACAAATATTTGTGTGTCTTGTTGAGGTCAACCTGATGTCTTTAGGCCATTTTACCATTGTTCATAAAAATCTGTGCTTTGGAACACTCTCAGTAAACGGTTGTTCCTCAGAAATTGTATAATAGATTCCGGAGGAAATGTGTATCATTGGAAAACTGGATTTTCTATAGCAGCTCAACACACAATCATAACACTGCCCTCTCATAGATCCAATAATCTTGTTACAGAATTATGGTTAAAAGTATAATTATTAGATTACATTGATTTAAAATATGCCAGTCGATCTACATTTTGGAATGTCCTCTCTGGGGCCTGGAGCTACCTTTCAACAATTTATTTCTAACGCAACATGAAATGCATTACAGTGGAAAATTGCCTCAAAAAGAACAGTATTGACCACTCAAATCACTGTCATCACAAGAGATCGCAACCTACAACCACAAAAACATTTTAATACATACAAAATGTTTAATTAGTTAAATTCCAATGCATCTCCTTTACTTTAAATTAATGTGCGTATCATGACAGATATATCAGATTTGTAAATCTGCCCATTAACAAAATAAAACCTTCATATTTTCCATAGCCTTAGACTGGCCCTCCTCCTTGCCAACAGTACGATCATAGGATGCACTATTGATGACAACTCCTGATCATTGACATGTTTCCACAAATGAGAGGTTTTATATATTGATAATTTTTTTCACATGTTATGTGTATGTATATTTTCCCTGTACATTGTCATGTTTCGCTGCTAATTTGCCTGCCCTTTGTATTTCATCTTGGAAATGTGAAGATTAGAAAGTAATGAAGAGCTTTCAATATAGGTTTATACCCATGTTTAGAATTTAATGTTTATTAAAAGACTTTTTAGAAATTGTTCAAAAATATGAGAATCTAGCTATATACAATTTCCACATATATTTGTTAATTTTGTCATAAATTGCATCCATAGAGACTGTACCCAACTGTGTTTCCTATTTCACTTTGTGCAATTCTTTTATGTATTAGTGGTGATTTCCTTTTTCCTCCTCCATGCATCATGCTTCTCTGCTGGCCTATAAGACCAGATGCAATGCCAGAGGCTATGCCCCTCAACTGAGCAAGACCTCAACTCATTTGCCAGCCATTTACTCCATTATTTAATGCCCCAACCAAGTTCAAGGCAATTACATGTGTGTCATTCATTTGCGGCCCTGCATTGGGAGCATGTAGTATACACAAGAGAACATGGGCCTGAATCTGATTTCTCTCACACAGTGCCAGTATTCCCCTAATCTGTCAATAACAGAATGCATCATGTTACAACTGCCTTGGGGCACATATGTAGTCATGACCAAATTTTGTTGGTTGGTCATTTCTGTAAAAATGTTTGGTTTTATGTATTAATATTAAGAAGAAGGTAAATTAAATAGAGCAAAAGTGTTGCATTTTGTTTTATTAGAGTATGTATAATTCTTTATTGCTAAAGACAGAGTGGCCAGATATGAGCAGTATCTGGCCATAAGTAAAATGTACTTTTAGGCATTCATTTTGGTGTAGTTTATAACTACATAAGTTGTGTTAATTGTTCTTTTAAACTTCTTGTCATTCTGATAAAAGACCTTGATGTGGAAGAAAGAGCCACAGAGAAGTTCTGGAGTGCCGTGGCCCATCTCTCTGTCAGGCCCACTGGTATAGGGCAGAATGTTGCGAGTCCCCAGGCAAAGTGAAGGCAAATCTGTCGGGTGCAACTGTTCTCACTTGGGCCAGCTCTGCCCAGAGAAAGTGGCCTACTTACTGTTTCTGGAAGCTGGGTTGCTCTCCTTCCCGTTTCTCTGCCCATGACACCCTTTTCTTGGTCTCCATAAGTTTTGCTCCAGTATAGACTGTTTAACATCAGAGGCAGACTAAGAACTGATTTTAGATTAGCTTTCTGTTTATTTCACTCTGATATATCAGATCATCTTGCTTCCATTCAATCTTTTTTTTTCTCCAAACTTGATTGTTGACTTGATTTTTATTCACTTATACATCTACCAGTGAAATTATTTTATGCTATTGAATCCATTTCTGTTTTGCACTCCCTTCTAAACAGTTTAAAAATCACTGTAGTGCTTAGGGCTGGAAATCGAAATTCAGTACTATGGTGGTGCCAGCCGGATAAATATATGTATTCGTATCAGAATGTAATATTTGTATTGGTATTATACTAGTCACATTTGAGAATATTGAATCCATAGTTCTTCATTGTAATGTAAACATCTGATATGATTCAACTTGAACTATTTAAGTACTTAACCTGAAATTAATTCACTTGAAGTCTATCCATGGTTGCAGGTTGTGAAAGAAAAAGAACAAATATGGCTAAAAGTTAAAAAACAAGAAGGTAATCTGAGCATTTTCTTAAAATAAAGTGTAATCATATACAACCTAGCCATGTCTGACTTAGATTTATATAAAAGCAAAATGTTGCCTTACGTCACCTGTAAAGAAAACATTCAGGTGTAGATTCTGAAGCAGCAAAGCAATGGCTTTTTGCTGTCCTGATTTACAAACTAAAAATGACGTCTCTAAAGGAATAGCCGCTAGCACTGTTAGTATGTCAGTATGAGCTTAACGCTTTTGTCAGTAGAGTTAGTTATCCTTGCAAAACAAACTAAAGCTCTCCACCTTACATTACCAATGTAGAAGTATAGCAGCTACTTCAAAAATGATTTAACATCTGGTAAATCGTCCTGTCATCGCCTAACATACATTTATTAGTTACACAAATCTACTTTAACTAATTTAAAAATTATTTTAAAATACCACCAGACTTGTTAAAATATTGCAATATTAAATAACACAGAAGCCTAAATAACTATAATATATAAATCACATATTTTTATTTTAAAATAACATGTTTGATCAGTTAGTTATCTAGAATTTTGGCAGCCTTAAAATAAAAGAACAGAGCTCTAGTTTGTCAGAATATCGCAAAACATTTTGTAGATTTTGTTCAGAGAAAAATTTGGAGCTTGTTTATTACAAGATATTTATACATCTTTATTCTATTTTATTTTAGAAACTAAATTTTACTAAAAACACCAACTTTTAAAGTGTGATGTTTACGGTGATTATTGGATTATTTATTCACTTGAAAAATGAACTAAATTCCAGCAGTGGACAAAGTAGAAAAAATCGAAAGTAAAAAGAAATAAAACTTAAGTGAAAGTTAATTTTCTCAAGTGAAAGTAGAAATCAAGCTATGTTAAAAACAGATAAACATCAAATAAAAAAACACAAGTACTTATAAAATGAAAAATCATTTGTAATTTCTGTTTCAGTAGCTCTCATGAAATACTGAGTTAATTGTTTTTGTCTGCAGCCACATGACATTTGATGCTGTTGAATCCATTGTTGTTTGCCATGCTGTCCTTAACGTTTGAATACTTCATACAGCGCAGTTCTTTGTGAGCCATTACTGAGACCCATCGCCTCGCACACATACGTACAGTACATCAAAGACCCTGTGGCCAGTGGCTCTCATCATGTGGGATGGCTCTCTTTCTCTCTTTCCTGGCCTCTCTCTCTTTCCTCTCTACCACTCTCCAGATGGCAGAAGGAGTCCATCACAAAGCGGGCATCCCCTCACAAAAGCCCATCGCAAGGGAACGGAGTGGAAGGGCTGGGCGCAACCTTCAGCCCCACCAGCCTGACACCCTGTTGGGTTAAAAGCAGCGTTTGTTATGCTCCTCAGTGGGCGCGCTGCTTTTTTCTGCACGGGTTTGATTCCATACCATGGGTGCGCAGGGCTTTTTGGGAGGCGGTGTTTGGTGATGAAGGCAACGTGGTGAGGTGGATCAGGTGGGGGTCTGGCACAGGTCCCTGCAGGTCGGCCTGCAGCTCAGGCCATGTGTCGCATGCCCAGAGCACGAGCATCAGCGCCATCTCTGGCACAGGCTGTTTCATCCAGGGAGAACGCTCTGTCTTCCTTATTCTCCCACTTGCTCTCCCCCCTCTTTGCACCTTTAGCCACAATGCTTATTGAACTTTTTTCAGGACTGTACAATGGCTATAGATGTCATTACATCATTAGGGTTCTCTAAAAAGTTTGTTCAAATGCAAGTACTTTTTCTGAAAATATCAGCCTTCTCCTGGTGCTATTCATGTTAATGCTAATATCACGTAGGCACATACTTCAACATCTTATGTTCCCCAGCTGACATCTTGGAATCCTGTGAGTTTCTTAAAGCAATACATACTTGTAAAGAAAGTTACTTTACAGAATCTTCCCTGCTACAGAGTGCAGCATTAGTAACGTATTTCGTTTGCTAACGGTGGGGGTCTTTGAGCGAGGGAGGGAATTGTTTGTAAATTGGTGGCAACTGCAATTCGTTTTGCCACTGACCTTGAGGGGGCTTTGCGTTTCTTGAAGAAGAAAGCAGAAGCTGGTGGTAAACAAAGTTCACTTCTGACAGATGGATTGAATGACAGAGAGGTTGTGGGTGCCAGAATAGCCCTGGCAGCAGAGGAAATGTTCAATGCGGTCCAACAGGAGAGGAGGTGTGAACAGGTGCGGGGCTGCTGAAGGAAAGGGGACCAGATGGAGGAAGCCAGAGCCAGTTTAGTTAAAGGAAAAAGGGTGGGAGGGAGCAGCAAACGGAGGGAGGGGGGAGCATGCAGAGAGAGAAAGAGAGGATAGATGAAGGAGGGGGATAGTAGGGCTGATAGGAGCAGCATTAGGAGCAGTTAGGATGTAGAGTAAATAGTGTGTGTTTGTGTGTGTGCGTGTGAAGCAGACCGGGAGGGGGGCAGGTTGGACTCTTTCTCTATCTCTGTGTTTTTCAGAGGGAAGGGGGGAGTGTGTATCAGTGGGAAATGGGAGAGAAGCGTGATTGACGCTAACTGCCGTTCAATAAATGCTGTAAAACATCTGAGGTTTGGGGCATGTGTGAGTGTGTGAGAGAGAGAGAGAGAGAGAGAGAGAGAGAGAGAGAGAGTGTGTGTGTGTGTGTGTGTGTGTGTGCGTGTCTGTGTGTGTGTGTGTGTGTGTGTGTGTGTGTGTGTGTGTATGTGTGTGTGTGTGTGTGTGTGTGTGTGTGTGTGTGTGTGTGTTGATCTATTTTACACATTTGCTTTGGACAGTGACAAATGTGCCACTGGGATACACATATAATACTGGGACATGTCACCATAAACATTATTGATTAAACTGTACTGAATTAAAAATCATATCATATTTTGTATATTACCAATCATTTTAAAAAACATCCTTGGCATTAGTACTGTGTGCTGAATTGGGCAAATTTGTATGGCATTAATGAACTCATTTCCATTTGGCCATCCGTTTTGTGGTATACTAATTTAATCACCTAGCGTTGAATAATTACAGCACATCCCCATTTGTTAATGCATTTGCTATGGATATCTGCAGGGCATTGTAGGTTTTCGAAAGAACGTTTCCTTCTGGGCCCTGATCCTCATGTAGCATAAATACATGAACATGACACCCGACCCCCACTTTGTCGTCCAGCTCCTCAGCTTGTATTCACTCGTATCTCGACATTAGAAGATGTTAAATATGAGTTTAATCATACGCCACAATAATCACTTTGTAGGCCTTCCGTGACCAAATAAATATTTAATATTGTGCAGTCGCTTCGGCTAAGTTTTTCTTCCCCACCATGCGGTGCAAGCTGTACTTTGTAAAGTTTTCCCTTGCACATGTATTACCATACAAACGGTGGCAAGTCTGCTTGTGTACTGTTGAGCGCTGATGAAGCCAACCGGCTGACTCCAATTTGTGCACATTTTAGGAACGGTAGCATTTGGTCATTTCTGGCGTGGGATCATGGTGCACCGCAGGGTGCTGCAAACTCTGCGCTCGAGCGGTCTGTGGTATTCCAAATCAAATGGGCAACAGCTTGAATAGTGCCCACTTAGGCAGCCCCCGGCCTTCTCCCCTCAGCCGCACCCAGCCACGGAGCCGGTTCGGGCCGCTCCGCACTGCTCCCGAACAGGCGCGTCCGCCCGACCCAGATTCGCCTCTCGACCGCAGGCCATTAGGCCTCGTTCACATCATTACTGCCAGTGAGCAAACACACGCAGAACCACGCGCCGACCCCCCACAGAACATGAGCGCCACAGGGTGCAAAAGGTGGTTTCTGTCTGGTCCAAGTTCACTGCACCAAACCTATTCAAGCAGACCCCTTGAAGCAGAGCAGCCATAACAGTGAGCCTTTGTGCCTCTAATCGTCCCAAGTTCTGTCCTTTTGACCCATATGTGTGTACTTCCACCACCTGATATGTGGTTCTGTAAAATTACTTTTTAATATGTCACATTCTTTAGAATTGAAACAGCAGTGCCGTTTGTAGCTATAATCTGTCCACATTTAGTACCACTGTGTTTTTAATAAATGCTGCTAAACATATTTACATTGTTGACTACAGCATATGGTTGTTTGTGAGAAACGAAAAAAACGTTCCCCGTTTCCAGGAAGCACTTTAGAAACTTGAGGGTTCCACGGATTTTAATACAGATCATAAAAAAGTAATTCGTGAAACTTTGCAGGGGAAATTATATTTCATTAGTTTCATGGTAATATTTATAAAACAGACTAGTTAATGTAAGATTTTAATGGGGGGGAAATGGTGATTTTGGTGGTGTGTGGTCATTGCTGTGTTCTTTGTCATTAGTATATTTTTACTCAGGCAAAAAAGGGACAATTTCCATACTCTATTTAAAAATGTACAAAATAACAGTCACAAGAGTTTTTCAAAATTCTGAACTTTATTGGCAGGACACAATTTTGTTCTTTGGGTTTTTTTGCGAGGGCTTCTCTATTGAGGCCATCCTTATAGTCAAACATTAAGTTAGATGTGAGTTTTTTTAAGCTTTAAACATTAATGGTTATAGTAAATACCTTGTGTCAGACTCAGTGTGGATTTTGAACATAACTGAATTGTTATTTTGTGACAAGTTGAAATTGATACTTTGCTTTTTGTGAATGAAAATGGAAACATGTTGGAGCATGCAGTTTTCACCAATTGATTTTATACAAGGACAGGACAATGTAGTGTTTTTTTATAAATAAAATTTGTATTAGTGTAGTAACAAATTAACAGACTGCATGTTCTGTGTAGAATTAAGAGATATTTAAAGTAAAGTACCAAAACCTGAACTGGACCTTAGAAGTATGTTTATTATTCCATCCTTGGCCTTTGTCATCTCTTGGCCCTACAAAAGCATTTAGTGTGAAGTTTTCACTCTTGTGCTACGTGTCTATGTTGAAGGTTGTGCAAAATAGTTTAGCCCCAATCGGCAGCCTGCTTTTAACACATGTGTATGCCTCCTGCTCTGCTTAGTGCTAGTTGATTTCAGTGGGCTTCATTATTCCTCAACTAGAGCTTGAGTGAAAAGCTATCTTATTGGGGAAAATGAGAACAGTTTCCCTTTGGGAAGATGGCTACACACACACACACACACACACACACACACACACACACACACACACACACACACACACACACACACA
>JBBMFX010000141.1:9107085-9120694 GCA_037832545.1 Rhabdalestes septentrionalis
ACACACACACACACACACACACACACACACACACACACACACACACACACATACACACACACACATACACACACACAGTCACAGTACCCACCTCTGGATTTGTGCATAGTTTACACTCAGAATGAAAGAGGGTCAATCCCAGATAGAACAATCTCAATGATGCTATGTTTAATACCTAATACTGTGTTACCACATAGTGAGTTACATATGATTCCTAACCTGCTATTAGAGTGATTAATTCTTCAATACAGAGGTAAGAATACAAATATCTTGAATTCTCAATTGTTATCACTTTTTTAATTGAAATAACCCAACTAAGCATAAGCTGATTTTTTGTGTCACAAACTACCGATTTATGCAACCAATCAGGGGAAATTATTCTTCAAACACTTTTGTTTTTTTTATTTAACATACAGCCTGTATATCCACTTACAATTTACACACAGAATGCCTTTTGAATTGTATCCTTAAAAATGTAAGCAAATAAGAATGTGAGTTCATATAAACAAGAAAAAATATTATTTAGCAAATATCACCAGTCACGGTAATGGTGGTGATGTTTCCTGTCCCTAAAGTTCTCAGTGAAAGCCTTATGGAAGAAGTTGGGAAAATATTCTTGTTGGTGATATAGTTTTGATCATGTGCACTTGTAAAGTCCAAGGAACTCTTTGCACAAGATTACACAAGATTTATCTTCGAACTGAAGATGCACATATACAAACGTGTCCATAATTGAAAGCCAAAAGACAATGAGTGTATATTTAATAACAAAAGTGAGAGAAAACTTGTTTCCACTCAGTTCACATTTCAGTCATCTTTTATTGTTATTTGGATCAATAAGCCTTTATTTACTTTTATATAGTGAAAATACCGTAGCTGTTTTCACACACTAATGCAATTTATTACCTTCAGTTTAAAAGAGACATGAAAGAACATCAGGTTACGTGGCACACAGGTCACACAGCACAGAGAATCATCTCTCACTAGTAAAGAGGAAGACATCAGCGCAGTTCCAAATATGGACATGAGGAATTTTTTATTTCTCCCAAAATAGAACCTCATGGCATGAAAAGCTTGATATTGTGCAGTCCAAACAGAACAGGATGCTATCCAGTAGTGAGTATTATTCTGACATCAAATACATCTCATAAAAGTGAGGAACATGAAGTGCTTTCTAAGACGAGTGACATGCCAATGACGGCGGCAGTGTGAGTGTGATGCAGTGGGTCTGGATGCTGGGGTACACTTGGCCTTGCGATGCAGGGTGGCAGGGGCGTCTGGCACACGGTACGAGTCAGCACGTGGGCGCGAGAAAGAGCGTGGGCGTATCCACGGCAACTCCAGCCTGAGCTGAGCTTCTGCTGGGAGCACAACATCCGTCTGCTTGCAGCATAACCCTACATATTGTTCAACACCCACTGCCTTAACCCAGCATCCAGCAAAGCACGAACGAATGAATAAATACTGAAAAATGAGAGAAAGGGAGAGAGTGAGAGAGACAGAGAGGGAGATGAGGGGAAAAAACTAGTTAAAAGACATTCACACCTGATTTACTTAAATATTCTGGCTTACATATAAAGAATTCAGATTCACAGCGCTTGCAAATCTATAAAGTAAAACAGGCAGTCCTGTCGAGTGGGGCTAAATCTCCCTACAATAATAACAGCACACAATAAAATATAAACAACATATTTAGCCACTTTAGCCATGAGTACCAAATCTTGTAACTGTTTTTTCTTTTTTTTACTATATTATTTTCTTTATTTACTATAATATTTTGTAGTATTTTAGTAGTATTTAAAAATAATTTAAATACTGTTGACCAAAACTAACATACTAGTGAAAATCAGTAATGTGAAAATGTCAAAAAATGTGTAAAAATGATTATATTAGTTTACTGATAGTTTAATGAAAATCATTTTACTTGTCTTTAAAAGCCAAAGGTTTTTTTTAAGAGATTTAAATGATTGAAAGGATATGTCACAAACAAACAGACTTTTTTTTTCTTTTCTTTTTTATACAATCCTTATAATGGATGAAAAATGTGCCTAGGTGAACTTGGGGTCTCTCGTCTTCAGGATTTTTAAACATTTGTTTCATATTAGCATGATTAGATGCTTGGACAGATTGCTCGTCAAGTTTATGGAAAGTTGTTGCGTGCACTCGCGCTGTGCTTTTCACATTCAAAACTGAGAAACACAAACAGATATTGCGTACATACAAAAAGTATCATTTAAATGCATTGTCTGTAGTTAATACTCTTCTCTCAGATATATATGAGTAATATACTTGGATAAACTGCGATGTAATCACAAGTATTTAAGGTTTAGAGGTATACTCCTTTATAAAAGTATTTACTATAACATGATGCTGTGTACTGTGCTACACCCAATAGAAGAATAAGGAACAAACTTTTTATAGCTAACATACTTTGGCATACACTGCGTTTTGTTACACAGCTTTTAAATAACACACATATGTTTTCTTCTCTACTCTTCTTTCTACTGTAGAACCTGTCACATATATGCACATGTAGAAAAAAACATCAGGCTGTCTCTCTCCAGTCATTTTGGTTTACCTTGAAGACAAGTGTTTAAACTTGAATATAGTGATGCAGTATAAGTCCAAAGTACCAGGCAAGTCATTAAAAACAGGAAACTGAAGTACAAAACTCCACAGTTTATTCTGCAGTATAATAATTGTTTTCAGTCTCATAGACCCGAAGGGAGGATTTAATGGTTATTAATTTTCAATCTGTGAGCAACAAGTGATACAGTATTTAGTTTATTGCGAGGCAAATTAAGCTACATTGATGGCACCCTGAATGTGACCACCAGAGGGCAGGGTCAGTGCTTGGCATTTCTAGATTTATTTATTTATTTTATTTACACCCTGCCATCTTAAGGGGCTGCATGTCAGTCAGATCAACAGAGGTTAACAAGAATTAATTTTATTGCCAGTGCCAGAAGTGACTATAGATGCAAATAGCTTCACCATTCAAATATAATACACTCAAATATGAGAACAGCACAGTATAGACGTGTTATTGCTCCTTCCGTTCTTCTTTGCTCTGAACAGCATCTATGCATGATAAAATGCTCATTTAAATACGAACCCATCTTAAATGCATGACTGTTGTGGAAAAAATACAAGAATAACTTAACAGGGCTAAACAGGTTTTGAGTCCCAAGTTAACTGGGACCCAATTTATTGGCATCATTACTGTGATTAAATCAGATTTTAATTTTTTCCGTATGTTTTCCATATTTTTTAAATGTTCTAATCACCGGGCCAGGACTTAGAAAAAGTGACTGTTAAAGCATTAACATTTGATGACTGCTTGTTTTGTTTATCTTTCTACCAAAAGTAATAAACATATTACTTCTTTAACAAGACAAAGTGTTAAAAAGCTCAATGTCATCAAATTACATTGTGTTAATGTAATGCGTATAAAATTGTCTGTAGGTGTAACTCCTCCACTGTTGCAGTTTTAACTTCACAATTGTTTAATTGGACTTTTTTATCGCTTTGAATGCAAATGAAGGCTTTTCACACTACTTGGCGTGTTTGGAAATGTCATTGCAGAGATGTGTAGAAGTCAAACTGCAGGCCGTGTTGAGTGAGAGGTCTGTGCCTCCTGCTTGCTCAGCGCAGTGGGTGTCTCTGCTCTGTAGGGTACTTCTCCCTGCTGCCCGTGGGTTAAGGTGTTCGTGTTAATAAGCTGGTGCAAATGGCTCCGGCATACATGCAAATAGCCGGGGCCCCACCTCAGATATTCTTGAACGGGCACACAATCTGTGCTGCGAAGAGCCGCAACAGCATGGCACGCATGCAACATTTGGAAAATCAGCTTGATTTATTTTTACCATTCGAGAGCCAACGCCAAGCAACACAGGGGTTTTCGGCACACAATGTTTCACTCCTGCATGTTATTTATTTATTTCCCTCGCAGTATTTACGTATATTTTTGCCCGGAGATTGGGGTGGGATACCATAGAAACCCAGCCAGTGAAATATGAAAGGCTTGGTGTGTCGGCCAATGGTTTTTCTTGTGTGTAATAGCAGCGCCTTTATAGAGGACATCAAAAACACATATGTGTCTTATTCTATATTTATTTCATAAATACATTCTGGGCATGAGCTCATTTTACTTCACAATGGTTAGCATTTTCTGGATAAAAGTGGACACTGAAAAGTGTTAGACAGTATATGAATCAAAAGAATAATTCACAACAACTGCTGCTTTAATTTTTTATACTTGGAACCACATTTTAGTAATTACTAATTTTGTTTTCAGTGCACCAGTATTTTACTCCTTGTAATCTAGGAGAAGAAATTATGTATTGCATCCAAAGTACATCTCACTGCATGACATCATTAGTGATGGTGTTTTTAATTACATGACCGTGCATTTGCATTTAAGTAATTTTAACATAAGTGTAGGCATGATAGACACTTTTATTTTGCTCCAGTTTCTTCTTGCTACCAGGTATGTAGAACAGACATTTTTAGTGAAACAATAATTACTTGCATTTTCTTTAACATTATAAATAAAATTGATTATAAATCAGGAACGTTTGGTGCCTAAAATTCTTATCTGTGTAGTAATATTGAGAAGTGAGATGTGTTTTAATGTCTAATTACTTCATTCAATCTCATTCCTAGTTTGAACTATTTAAACAGCTCCCTCACAACTGAATATCTAATCCAAAGTAAATGCTTTTGTCCTGCAAGTTGTTGATTTTTGTTGCGATTGGACCTAGAAATGGCAATGATACTCATCCTTACGTGTTGAAGCGCTGGCCTCATAAAGCATCTTCATTTTTCCACATATGAGTAAGAAAGTTGAGGAAGATGGAAATCATCTCATTTTTGGCATTTCAACCTTTCACATGTCTCACCCACGTGGTTTCAGTCCCTGTGCGCACAAGTAGCACAAGCAACCATCTCGCACACACACATACACACAGATCACATCTGCCAGCGTGCTCCTTAACCAATTATCACCCTGTCTCATCAGCGTTCCGTATACACACACAAGCTAACAGACGCAAACACACTCCTGTCCCTTAAAGGAGTGTGGTAATGTATACGCAGATGTGTGGCTAAATCTACAGGCTTCTGCGAGCCATATGGTGGCATAAAGAAAGATGGTCATGGCGTCTGGATGCGCGTGTAGTGGAGAGCCGGGATGGGGGGCCATGTGCTGCTGTAGCTGGAGCACTGCTGAATAGACTGGAGGAGATGGAGATGGTGTAATGGAACAAATGGGCGGCTGCGTTGGGGCAGGGAACAGGCGCGCCGCTGCCGGGGAGTCGGCAGGGCCCCGGGCGAAAGCTGCTTCATCTGGTTCCCTGCCACCCCCCCTAAACCCCCCCAAACCCTTACAGCGAACGTGTGTGCGCAGCTAAGAGGGAGAAAGAGGACACACATGCACACACATGCTGCTTCTCTTACCATTCCGCCAAGAGCAAGAAGGCTCAGTAAACTTTTCACTTGCAAATGAAGTTGGCAAGGAGAGGATAAGATGCAGCATGTGTGATATGGCTTCCACTCATCAGTGGTTGTTTAGCATCTCCCTGTATGATGAACATGGTCATATCTGTCATAGATCTCTTTCATTTTTTCCAGAAATAGAGTAAGTGACACAGGATGAGGACCAATAGATCTTACTCATCTTACCTTTTTTTTAATCAGTGTTTCTCTTTAACCAAGCAATTTTTCCATTTTCACAATTTCTCAAATTTTGGTTTGTAACAGATCCTGTATGTTTGCCGTATTTCTATTTTTCTTCTTGTGTACATTTTGGAAAATAAAAATTGTTCCTTGGAGCAATTGTCATAGAAGAACTTTCAATGAATAGATCTTTAAAGAACTATTTTTGTGAATGAGATGAAGAACTGTTGACTATGTAGAACTGTTCATTATAAGATACTACACTCATTAAAGTTAAAACTGAAGGTCCAAGCCAAGAACCAGTTAAGAGTCTTTTAAAGAGTGTACTATTAAAGAGTGTACATGATGCTCAATATAATTTACTACAAAATTATTTGCATGTAGCTAAGCACTGAAAATGTATTTGGATGCTTTAGTTTGAGTGCTGGCTTCTTTAGTAAAGATTGAAACTCACAGTCTATGTCTGAGTATTACTGGAGACTTTGAGCTTTGCTGTAAGTCCAACTCAACTGAAGACAGCATATAGTCCAGTTTGCCTGTTAATATTAGACTGATACAGACTAAATACAGTGGTTACATTTTTGTACAGCTCTGGAAAAAATAAGAGACCATTGCAAAAATGTTCAGTTTCTCAGGTTGGTCACATTGCAAGAGGATAGTGTTGAATAGGTTTTTATACTTTTTCTCATTAAATGTTATTTGATGCAGGTAATCACTAATCAGTACCTCTGAGCAGAATGAGTTGCTTGTGTGGGAATTTAACAGACATTGGCATGAAATGGTTGTCAGACTCATAGAAATGCTGATTTAAAAATAAATTCATGCTGTCAATCAGAGATATTAGTGCATCAATCAAGGCCAAATTGCCTGCAGATTAATGTGCCTTTAATAAAAGTGAATTTGCCAAAACAGCAGGGACTTCATGTTTTACAGTTTCTTGGATGCTAGATATGATATTGTGACATACATGTGAACTGGCAATGAATATGCAGTTTTTTATTGGTATGGTCGGCCTTTAGTCCAGGGTTCTAGACATGTATAGGCCTCATAACCCCTACACTTTGAGCCATCCTCTGATTTCCTGATTGCTTTCTTGCCTGTGGCCTGTTTCGGTGCCTTTATTTTGCGCTCAACCGTACAAAGTCCTTCTGTATTCTGGCAAATTAGTTTAGAGAATGACTAGCCATTTTGGGCATCAACCTTGCTTACTGAATGACTTGAGTTTTGCAAATCATTTATATGGAGCTAGGGGGCAGCAGTGAGCCTCTCCACCCCCCCCTTATGCTTTCTTCAGCCCCTTGTGGAGCATCTGTCTTGTGCTGCCGCGGGTGCGGCTCTGTGGGCCGCAGGAAGAACGCTGTGGAACGCTGGCTGTCCCACTACTGCTTGTGTGCTTGCCGCATCCCAAGGCAAGCTGTAAAATGTTACGCAGCGCATCCACACACTCCTTGACTAGCACCAGGGCCTTGTTTATGATACCAAAAAGTGCTCACCATGCTCCTTTAAAAGTGCTTTTGTGCAAGGTTTCAGAAAAATAACAGCTGAGCGTGGTGAAATGTTTTAACTTGGTGTGTTATGGGGCAGATGGTATTGAATATACAGTTACGCACCTACACACAGCAGTCTGTTACAAAGAGCATAATAGTTTATTACGTCAAGAAGTAATAGATAAACAAAGTGTTGTGTGAGGGCACATATTTTTACTAGGAGATGCTAGAGATAGAACCAGTATAGACAGACATTCTTGACGTACAGATCAGTACTCAGAATGTTTTAATAGAAAAAACACAGGGATGAGGTGTAAATGATGTTATTTAGAGTGGTTGAATGTGAAGTTGCTGAAATGTTCAAAATAGAACATTAAAATGTTTCGAGAAGATTTGTCCTACAACTTTACTACTGTTTCACCATTATTGACATATTGTAAAACTAAAGAAGGTATGTTTAGGTTCACTGCAAATAATAAGGCAGTAAATCAACTGGACCCAGTAAACAATTTGTCCATTCTCACTGCAATTGTAAATAAAAACTGAATCAGTACATTAATGTACAGTGAACCATTCAATCCACCCACTATGAATGACTTTGTTTACATCACCACAACTGCGGAAAATCAGTGGAGATTGCTTTAGCTTTTTGATGTCTCACATAAAGGGATGCGTAAGCCAAAACATAAGACATTCACTTATACGAATGACCACTGGCCATGCTACCTTCTGAGCTCACCGTCTGAGCTGTTTCTGTTTTTCTTCAGACCCAAACCTCAGCTCCCATCCTCTCTGGTGGAAGCGCCAAATTTTCATAAACACAGATGGAGCAACACTCTCAAGGATATCTTTAGATCTATGTAAATGGCATATTCTAAGGCTATGTGTTAGATTGCAAAATTACGAGGATGTGTCAGCTCAGCTATGCATCCACAATTGCATTATTTTGTTTATGAAAAAAAAAATCAATTTACAGCTAGGCCATAACTCATACCCTATACATGTCAAATCCATCTTTTGCCCCCAGTCATCTATAGCCACAGTCCTGTCTAACAGGTTGGGGGTGTAAGCTGTGGAGCCCCCAGTGCTCGCCCTAATGCATGTGTGGCAGTGCCATGTCTGGCCCAGCCGCACTGGGGTGGGCTTAGGGGGATTGGACTGAGCAGCTGCAGCCGGGCAGGCCTTGGACAAGCCAAGATAGCCTGCACACAATCTAAGAAGTGATCCTGCCTCCACGCCTGCCCTACAGTACCCCCCACCTCCTCCTCCACCCACCCCCCACAGCAGGCAGACAGCACTGACGAAGGCATCCGCTTGCGGTCTGTCACTGTGGAGTGACTGTGTGTATCTTAGTCTCTTTAAAATTTCTGCAAATTTACAATATTACCTCAGTCGGCAGATTATAATGTGCAGCAAGATAAGCATACAGAGGGTAGCTAGTCACTGAAGCGCTAACAAAGAGGCGTTTTAGGAATGTGTCATCACAAAGACACACAAGAGATGGGCAAAATGAAAATATTTGTCATTATTGTACTAAATGACATCACAGTGGGTTGGGCTAGAATTTGATAAGATAAGATTGTATTGAAACTGATAATTTATCATTAACGATTCATTTACAAATTAGTCTGATACATTTTAAATTGACTTGCAGCCGTGTAATCACCTGAACGGAATATGCCCCTGAACAAATTTATCAGGATGTGTTCAAGAACAGCACTGGTGTTTCTGTCTTTTTTAGCAATAAAACATACATTTCAGTGGCTTGACAATGGACAGTAATAACGTTTGGGACAAAATCTAGATGCTGTATTAAAGATGCTGTGTGCTGGAATATGCTGTGTGTGTAGAATCATCTGGGGGGTTTTTTATGTGGCTTTTAGTAGTTTTTGCAAATAAACTCTTCAAATGTAAAACTGAGCTAACGGGTGAGTCGAGCAGCTGGTGTAGCCTCAAACCTATCCATAGCAAAAGTCTGTCTGTCATCATTTATAATTAATGATATACATTTGTCCAGGATTTGTTTCACTGAAGTTTACTCAGAAACTGGTGTGATGCTTGTTTGGAAAGCATTGGCACTGTACAAAGAGAGTAAAATACTTTCCTAGAACTGTAGCCCATTTTGCATCACAAAAATTGCTGGTGTTTCCACTCGTACACCCAAAGACATTGTGAGTTGCATTGTTGTTATCTTCTTCATGAAACCAAATTGTCATGATGTCACATTGATGAAAAGTAATTGATCAAACCAGTCAGGAACCTCACAGACATACGATTCCAGTGGATCCAAAAATTGGGAAATGTTGCTCAATTTGATCTATTTTTGGATTCCCATTCCTAGTCATGATACACTTTTCTATCTTTGTTGAGATATCATCAATACTTAAAGGACACTGACCGTCTCTGCTTACATACAAAGAGAGCATAATTAGTCCTGTTTGTTTGATTTATTGCAGTGCAGGGTGTGAAATCTTGCTTGACACTTTGAAAATCTGTGTGCACAAAATGTTACAGTATAACATGAGGATTTTCAAGATGATAATACCTACAGTTTTTCATAAAGATGGTGATGGAGCCATATGCAGGGGCTAAGTGCTTCATTGTGCGTTTTTCATTGATCAGTTAATCTGCTTTTAAAGGGGGCATATCCTGCTTATCCATTTAAGAAATCTACTTCTTTCATACATAAACTCTCTTTAACCCTTGGAATTAAACAAACTCTTTTTGTTCCTACCTCTTAAGACTGCGATATTAAAACTTTTTTTCTGATGGGCTGTCCTGTATTGTGTTTAGATCAAAAGACAGTCCTTAAAACGTAACTCATAATCTCATAAGGACTGGGATAGGCTAAACGGCAAATACATGGAAATTCATTCAAATTTTGTGACAATGAATTCATTTCATTTTGTTTTGTTTGGCTTAGTTTCAATATATGGACCGTATGTCAGTTTTACACTTTGAAATTAAGCCCTACTTGGAATGCATTTACAATTTTTGGAATTCAGAAAAGGAGCCCTTACCCATTCTCTGGTAAAATATTGTTACTTCAATGAAATGTTGACTGAACTAGTAGAAGAAGCAGAAGAGTAGAAGAAACAGTTGGGACTTCTCAATTCATCCAGCATCTGCCAGCATAGGAACTGAAGTTGTTAGTTGTTATTCTTTCCTAACTTGGATCCTTTTGGTCAGAAAAAAATAAAGCTCAATAAATAAAGCTGTGAACAGCATCAGAGCTGCACAGATGCTGTCTCCAGAACAATGTAATGAAATTACCTGCAAAAAAAGTTGTAAGAAATGGCTTAAGTGGAACTGCGCGATTACTTTCCTCGCAAATGTACTTAAAACCCCCAGAAAAGGAGAAATCCATTAAAATTTTACCTTAGTCCACAGAGCTGAGTAAATGGAAGTAGTGACTACCCACCTTTGTTTATCACTACAATTAGGCCTCTAAGTGAGCTCATGTAGCTGTTAGTGATTTGTTTGTTCCATCTATGGGTCTCTTTGGCCTAAGTGGTACAAGCTGAGATGCATAATGCTGTATGTTTTATTCACTTATGCATGCAGGGGGTGTAATTCAGAGCCTCACCACTTCTTTCTAATTCACACGGGCAAGGGTAAACAGATGCCTAGCACCACAACATCACCAAACAAACCACACATCCTGGAGCCATGGCAAAGTCTGCACGGGCCCAGCACACTCCTGCTTCTCCAGCTCCAACTTCCCTGTGCAGAGACAGGCCAGCATAGCTGCAGGCCTCACACACACGCATATACACACACTCACTTAGTGAGTAACAGCACTCAGCATTTTACTATACAAACCAAGAGAGCCTCACATTCTCCCTCGCCACCTGTAAAAAAAAATCGTCTGGAAAAGTACACTAAGGCTTTGCGCTGGGACTGCTCTCCCCTGTAAAATATCTGTGTGTGTGTGCATGTGTGTTTGTATATATGGATGAGTAAGTGAAATTGATAATTATGTTAAGAATAATTGTTAAAACTCATATCTAGTTCTTGTTCTAGATATGAGTATATAACAAGACTTTGTCTCAGCTTTTTATTTTCCAAAACATTACAACTAAACTTTTTTCCCTGTAACTGCTGCTTATCACCAGTCTGTCAACTGGCTCTGACATCACTGTCTGGCCTAATCCACTTACTAAGATGGTGGCATGTGAACAGTGATCCTTCTCTGAACTGGGCAGTTTGGATACGTGTTAATTTAAATGGGAGAGGTTTCCTCACTACAGTAATAGCACTTGGGACTCTCTTTCCCAAAATTCACTCCATGACATCTCTAGTACTTACATGTATTTTTAACTCATAACACATTGTGAACACGTATGTGATGTTAACTTGTTTACGTTTAAAAAAATGACATAAATATAAGTATTTGACCTTAATCGTATTAATATGTTTATTTTTATAAATATTTATATTTATTTTAATGTTTTTTTTTGTTTATTCTGTATGTGATGCTTTAATTTTAAAGCACAATTATTATTTGTTTGCCAAATTTGAGATTGGACATTGGAAAGTACTGTCCCTTTCAGTCAGTAATATAAAAACTTTCTAAAGTCACAGACTCCAAATGTTTCCTGCAGCCAACAACATTTATTTAATTGTTTTTACGCAAGTGGCCTTGCATATTTAGCATGTATCCAATAATACTCAAGTCTGAGAACCATGAAAACCATTTTACATTTCTTGAAATAACTCAAGATATCTTTGTCTACCTTGATTCACTGTTTTATAATATTATTTATTCTTCAGTTTATTCACTGATTGTGAAATGTGAATCCTTGCCGATATGAATCCTGTCTTTCCTGTCTCCAAAATAAAAGGCTGGTCTTTTATTGAAATGCTCATCTCTAGTATAGACATAGTTTTTGTATCTGGAGTTTTTTTATTCATCAGACCACACTGCTTGATTCAAAAATGTCTCTGATTTAAGTCTTGTGTTGCCTGTTTTTGACACAGATTTTGGGATGAGATTATCTTTTGACAACACTTCCATATAGATAATGTTCATGCAAAAAAGTTTCAGTATGTTTCTGTGCCAGTCAATCCATTCTGTAGATTCTTGGTGGTGACGTGTGACCAGTCTGTGAAGTTTCTTTCAGAGATTTCAAAGATATTGGTGTTCCAGATTTTCTCTTGTCTCCTCAGCTATACTCTTTACTGCCTTTTTTTTAAAATAACAGAAGCAGGACGTGTTTAGATATCTAAACAGCCTCTTGCTGCTTTGTAAGAGACAGTGATTTTAGTTTTTAGATCCTTTTACAGTTGCTTAGGTCAGCCTATGGCTGCTGACACCCTGAGAGGTTTGACAAGTCATGTAATTTATGTTCTGGAATTGCCTAAACTTGACAAGATGTTAAAGCCAAATGAATCAAATAAGCCCTGAGACCACGCAAAAACAAAAAAAAAACCACTGACGAATTAACTGAAAAGGTGCCCAAAGTATTAGAAGTTTTGTTGTATTTTTCAATACATTAATTCAAAAAGAACGCATGCAATAAAATGTATTTAAATCTGTTGCATTTAAACCTATTCCATGCACATTAAGTTTTTACCTAAGACAATCAACAAAACGTACTTTGATGTGGGGGGCTAATAAATGACATTGATTGGCATGTAAACAGTAAACTGCTTGAAAATCAGTGAAGTTTCCTGAGTTAATTCTGTCTTCCTTTTTTCTGTTGAAAACTGAGATGGGGTGCAGTAGCTCTGTTTCCTCCTCAGTGCGTGGTGAGAGGGGTTTACAGAGGATGAAGCTGTGCTGGCTTCAGTTAGCCTGGGAGCCAGCAGATGGTGTCCTTTCACCAGGGTCAGCAGGGAAGCAGAGATAAGGGGAAGTGCCTGCCCTACAGTTTCCCCCTCAAACACTCTCACTCTCTCTCGCTCTCTCGCACACACATACGCCCAGCAGTGGGCAGAGGCAGCAGTAGCCAGGCAGGTCCAGCTCAGCCCAGCCCCATGCGCTAAGCTGTATTAAAAACCTAATTAAGTTGCGTGCCAGTAAATAGGGGGAGGTTATTGGATTTGCTGCCTTAGCTGCTGGATGGACTTCTAATTTAATCAGACCCCTGTCGCTCGTCCAGTTTCAGACAGAGCTAGAGGAGTTTACCCTGCTTTTTTCATATCTTTCTTTGGATTTGGGTTTGTATGCCTCTTCACCAAGCAGGCAAGGTGTGTGTGTGTGTGTGTGTGTCTGTCTAAGTGAGAGAGTGTGTGCTAGGTACAGGGGGGTTTGACCTGCACGTATGAGGGCTGTGCAGCGTTTGATGATGCAGATTAAGGGCAGTGTGATTGTGTAATAGGTTAATGCGCTGGGTATGCCTCCAGAGGTGGAGATATAAAGGTGCTGCTCCCTGTGTGTGTGTGTGTGTGTGTGTGTGTGTGTGTGTGTGTGTGTGTGTGTGTGTGTGTGTGTGTGTGTGTGT
>JBBMFX010000141.1:9126171-9161976 GCA_037832545.1 Rhabdalestes septentrionalis
CACCTACAATGTGAATTTCAGACCCCTCCATGATTTCTAAGAGGGAGAACTTGCAAAATCGCAAGGTGTTCAAATACTTATGTTCCTCATTGTATAACGCCCAAAGAGACAGTTTAAACATATATATTTGTAATATTTGCTACACACATAGTGCATCGTGACCATTTCTGATAGATCTGAAAAACTGGTGGAATATCTCTCAGTAGCTCATTCTGTATCACAATGGACATGTGGGAGTTGTTTTGTTTTTTTGTTTTTTTTAGAAACCCATGTTCAAATCTACAGGAACAGTTTAGCGGCAGTTGGTGTGCATAGAGAAACTGATAGCTTCCCGCCCACAGGCCTGTTGTAGGAACTCTCCATAGTGCTGAATGTTCTATGGTAGTCTGGAGTCGAGCAGTATCACAATAAAATTCTATCACAATCTGTTGATATATCTGGTGATGTTTAAGTTTGCAGTAACAACTTTCCTGTGTGATGCTTCTCTGAATTTAAGTTTGTTTTGACTGGACGGTAAACATAAACCAAACAGGAAACAAATATGCAGAAAGAAATAACTAAATGCTTCTATCCAAACAGAGTGATGAAATCACTGTTATACATCAATAGCAATAAAACTAAGGTTTGGTGTTGATGTGACACAAATTGTGGTTGTTTAAATCCAACTGTGCTAATAGCAGTTTTAAAGTACTTCCATGTCAGCTTAAATGGGGAGAGAGAGAATGAGAGTGAGGGAGAAAGAGAGAGAGAGAGAGAGAGAGAGAGAGAAAGAGCGAGAGAGAGTACAAGCAGCACAGCAGCTGGTAGCCATGGCTGCACATCACGCAAGACTAGGCGCCCACAGATGCTCATCCAGATTGCTGCTAGAGGCGCGTCAGCAACAGACAGTGACTAGCCGCACGCTGACATCCGTAGGAGATTATGGCAAACGGAGCGCCTCTCCACAAAGCGCCTGCACTCACGGCTCCGTTAATACTGCCATGCTGTTGTTTTGTTAGGAGACGAGAGGAGGAGAGAGCAAGCATCTCCAACTCTCCGTCCGAGCTTTCCTATAAGAACATCCACATGCTCAGTGGAACGAGTCCTTGGAAGAGTTCAAACTCCTTATGCGAAGAACAGAAAGAGAAGTTTTGTGTCATGTTTCGTGTGGTAAAGGAGCAGGGACGAGAATGAATGTTCATAAAAATGCGAGAAAAAGAGTTGCTTTGGTTGCTTTTAGACTTTTAGACTGATACTGCAGAGGTCCTGAACCTAATCTTAGTCCACAGACAAGAGCAGAATCTCTTAGAATAGAAGCTGAATGGAGTGATTAAGCACCTGCAGAAAGTAAAAAAAAGCTCAAATAAATTAAATCAATGAAATATTGTGAGGCGTCTCATAAAAGGTACCCTTCTCCCTCAAATCCAACACATTTTGGTTGTCAGATTCTTTTAATTTGGCAAATTAAGGAACATTTGTGGGATTTGGGAAAGTCATGTTCTGAAATAGTCCCACTTTAAGTTGAAGTTTGTGAGTTTAGCAGTGATTTCAGTCCCAGTGTCTCACTTTCATTCTGTCTCACTGTCTAAACTCGAGTAACTGAACTGTTTGCATTTCTTCCTGTCTCTTCAGTTACCAGCCGAGAGGAGAGAAGATTTTCCAACAGTGTGAGGGCGGATCTCCCACTCACTCTCTCACGACGAATGTAACTGCTTTTGGAGTTCCTCTGATCACCGCCGGTCTTCCATTGCTGCCCGATTGATCTGATAAACCGCTACATTTTGCTACGAGTATGAGGTGGGGGGATAAGTGAGGTTAGTGTGAGTTTGTGCGTGTGATGGCCGCAGGGGTCCGAGTGACATCACAGTTCATGCTGGGAGCACAGCAGCGATTCTGGCTCTTTGTCACTGACACTGTCACACACTCGCCACACCTTCTGCACTCCCTGGATGTTACACATGGACTTTGTAAATGACTTCCAAAACCACCCTTTACTGTTTTTTTTTTTATGATTTTGATGGTGCTGTTTTCTACTTTTTTTTAATAGAGGTTTGTATTTTCATGATTTGTAAGCATGATTTTCTGTTTTCTAGCTGCTAATAAATTACTCTTTAACTGCACGACCTCGGTACAAAATTTGTATGGGAACACTAGAATGTGGTGACGAGGAATTACAGTCAGTCACAGTGTGAATCAAAGAAAACAAGCAAAACAGAAACACCCAAAAAGCACAGCAGATTGACGTAGTGCTTTATTTAAGCAGTCTGTAAGAAGGAAAATAATGTGCATCCCTATCATATACATTTACATGTAAAAATACTAAGGATGTTCAGTGTACAAAAACAATTTCTTGCAGATCAGCATTTTCACATCCCTGTGGGCCATAGATTCAAGGAAATAAACGTTCTCTTTTAGTCATTAAACATGACAAACCAGTAATACAGTCCGCTCCTGTTTGGGGTCCAGTCCCTTATGCATAAAATTCTTAACCACATGACTAGATCTTAACATGGATCTAATGGCAGAGCTAGCAAGGTCAAGAAGTGTCACAAACTCTAAAGCTACATGGACATAAAATTAATTACAAGTAACTGATATTTTTTTTTCTTATTTTTTGTTCTTTTTTTCAGGTTTTGTCTTTGTTTTTAAATAAATACTTTACAATTCATGCTTGTTCATAATACACTACCAGGAGAAAGTCTGTTGGTGACAGTACAAACAGTAGCAGCAAAGAGTATGTTGAGGTGTAAAATATTCATTATAGACCCTGCAGTAAGTAAGAATGGAACCCATGTGTTCAGATGGCCATGTGTGTTTATGTGTGGTTCCTCCCTCACGCTATTTCACTCCTCCTTCCTCACACAGAGAGAGGGAGGAGCCCACCTCAACCATTCTTTTTGGGGCCAGCAGCACAAGAATGAAGCAACAGACTTGCACTGCAACCTGTATACTGGGGTTTGAGCTTCTTATATTTTGTTAATTGTCAAAAAGTCGAACGTTTTTGACAGTAGCTGCTGAGGCGAGGTCGTCTGCCTGGTCGACTTTTTTTGTTGTTGTATGTGTCTCCTGGCAGCGTCTCACCACATTCACACCATTACACTTTACAAAGCAAAATTACATTATTACAAAAAAAAGAAATGTAGCGTGGGCAGGGAATGTGTGCTTTCAAGTACTTTTTTTTCCATTTTAAAGCAGGGACCTCATTTCGTATCTGAACCATAGAAAAAGGGCAATGGGCATGAAAGTGCAGCGATACAGAATTCAAAGTTTTGCATCTATGGAATTTTTCAAAAGTGTATGCGGGGTTTTTTTTTCTTCTTTTTTATTTTTTGGGGCCCAGAGTGCCAAAGGCCCTTTCGCAGCTGAAATAAGAGTGTGCTGTATCATCAGTTATGTCCTTTGCATGCAAGATCCTGACAAACAGCATCACCCCTCTCTCTGCTTCTGATTCTTTCCACCATCAGACTCCACACAAGTGCATATTCATATGGAGGAATGGTGTCACAGTAAGTTTCAATCCCATAGAGGCAATGCAAATACAAAGCCACTTTTATAACACAAATATTCCAAACCGGCAGCAGAAAACAGCTGCATTTTACAAAAAAAAGGGACACCTAAACCTCTGTCATCACAATTGATCATTTGGACCTTTAAACAACACAGGGAAAATTATAATACTCTGATATTATCAAAAGAAAGAATAAACAAGTATGGTGAGCAACATAAGTGACTGAGAAAAAAAGAACAAATAAAGAAAATGCTGAATTATGAAAAGCATGAATCTATCTCATTTACCTCACTTTTTTTTCCCTCCATCAATAAAAAATAAAAGTCATCAGTCTAAAGAAAGTGAGAATGTGTGAGTTGGAAGACAGAAGCTTTGTGATTGCAGTACCACATTCCTATAAGCTACTCGTCAGCGTGAGTTCAGCATCACAGAAAATGAGCTGGCGGCTCTCGCGTTCACAGTCAGTGCAGTACGTTTTTGCTGACTCACATCGAAGCATTCGCTCTTATCTGACATTCGTTCTCGAACCATCAAAGCAACGCATGGCATTTTACGGAACACAATCTTGCTACCATTCATTCGAGCTATAACAGTCCTGCTGCTAGAATCCACACGCACACATACGGTACACCCCGCATCAACTTCTACGCTACAGAGAAACTACACAGCAACTTACCCTTCCTCTCCTAATGAACACAACACCACATCGCAGACCATTCACGTCACCACACCACTTCACTGACAGAGGATCCACTCACGTCCCCTCATAAAGCCATAATATCCCCTCCCCTGTTCCCAAAGCAAAATGAAAGATATATTGGAAGGCATTCCAACTTCCAATATATGACATTTCTTTTGGATGGGAGCCCAAAAACATTGCCCTTTTTGGGGGGGATAGGACTAAACTGAGCAAAAGTTGAACTTAAAAAGTATTTGTGCTGACATCTTGCGTATAAAAAGCCCGCCAGACATCCCACAGACCCAGCGGGAGATCTAGTATACGCCCCACTCAGCACAATCTTTGGAAGCCAACGTGACTACAATAAGCTGGACCACATGTTCAAGAGCCTTCTCCATGGTTAAAAGAGGGCTAGGTTTTATTGCCAGTCACTGTTAAAGCAGTAGAGCAGCATTTTCATCCTAATCTCTATCTGCCACATGCGTCAATCACCACAGACAACATAAAAAAAAGAGCAACCATTGACTCAGAATACACTTGTGGAAGCTGACAGGCAGCCTGTTCTGAATCAACAGTTTTTCTATTCTTTTAGTTTAAACCGGTGATTGTGTTTGAATGATTGTCTATGGTAATCGGCTTTATGCAACAGAAGCAGAAGATTAGACTGAAACCCACTGGAGTATTTTTCTAAGGATGAAGGAATTTACCATACATTAAAAAAAACAAACAAACTCAAGAAACAAAACACCACTGACCAGCATACTGGGCTGGTATCTCAGACCCATTAGGCCAAAATGTGTACTAATAATATGGAAATACCACTGATAACACAACTTAGACCAAGACTAGGTTTAATCGTTATCCACAAATCTGGCCCTGGGTCATTTTAAGATAAACACTAAGTGATCGCTGGTTTATGCACTTCAGAAACAAGCGCTAGACATGTGTATGTGCAACTGTAACTCCACACAGTCAGATCCAAATGATATGTAGTCCATATAATAGGAGCTCATCATGCCAACATTTTACTCTGGGCATTTTCCCACCAGACTGATCATTTAACTGGTCTGCCTGATTGGATGAAGGACAATACGAGCCTCCCCCTTTAATCTCACAATGGAATGCATTAGGTAGATCAGACTGGAGTACAGGAAAGCCAAAGAGGACTTGTGCCTGAACTCAGCAGCTGTGAGACTGAGGCCACTAAAACAAACAAGCACAGCTCATGTTAGGAGAGGACTTTTATCATGGCCCCCTCAAAAAAAAAGCAACATATAAGAAATCAAAATGAAGCTCCACAAGTTCAACAAGTTCTGGTAGGATTCCACATCCAGCTCTTCACCTTAAGTAATACTGCCCGATTCACTTAAAGTAAACTGTCCATTGGAGGAAGCAACAGAAAAGGCCAGAATGAGCACTGTCTTGGCCAGCCATGGGAAATTGCCAGAAGAAAACACATTGTTAAGTCTCACTAGACAGAGCTGCTCAGTGCCATGCGCTTGTATTTACATACGCTAGTGAAAGCCACACTTTCCCCACTGCCAGAACGTAGCAGTGGCTTTTTGTTTGCTGCTGAGTGGACCAGGTTGTGCAGCCCTTTATATGTTAAAACATCTCACTAAGCAGTAAAGGACTATGGAAAAAAAAACAAAGAAGCAACAGTGCTACAGTGGTGTGAATAGGACCCTTGCAAGCCGTTTTCACTTGTTCACAAACCAAAAACAAAAATAAAGCGAAGGCCTTTTCATCGCCCAATTTACATTCTTAAGCCATTTGTAGGTGCATTTTTGTCCAACAAGGAACACCAGGACAACACTCTTTACAACAAGGACAAACAACAGAAAAAAATAAATAAATAGAACACATTTATTTAAGTATATTCCCTATCAACTTTAAGTATATTCCACTTCGTTAGCTAATCCTGGCTTGACTGAGCCCCAGTGGTTGCATTATTGACTAGTCAGAGGAAAATGATCCTCTGCACTGCAGTCAGAATCTATGCTTGGCTGAACAACATTGGTTGAAACGCTTGCTGCTTCTAAATCTGATTTCAGAAGTGTTCTTATTACTTAACCATGAACTGTGGAGCAGTCTAGCTTGTTAAGAGTTCTCAGTGTCACTGATAAAAATTAATAGTCAGTAATATTTTCTCCATCAAATGGAATGACAGAAGATACAATCTCAGGGAATGACATGCAGTATGGAATGGCTTCCATATATAAGCAAATCGATGAAAGTAATGAAGACCTTACTTGAGGAATCAGATTCAGTTTTCAGCTGTGACTTTCTAAGCGTACCTAAAGCAGAGTGCATCCTTTATGCTTATTGAGGGATTTAATGCGGCGTGGCTCAGATTCACAGGACGATTTTAGGTTGGAAAGCCCTACCAATGCCACAGTGAAACATTACAACATTTGCAAACAGACTGCAGTGTTGCTGACAAACATGGAAAACTAAAAGTAAGAAAGAAATCTAGCGTTGAGAACATGAGAGAGCCTCAGTGCCCCGGGTGAGCGGGGAGCTGGAGTAAAGCTAATCCTGTTTAGTGAGTTGAACACAGACGTGACCTGTGTAGCCTGAGTGTACTGAGTGTCCTGGCAGTTTAGGAGACAACAGTAGAGCAGGGACATTCTGTTAGACTTTATATCAGATGCAAATATATAGCTGTTTAAATATTAATGCTAATGAGAATCTCAAGCCACGCTCATTTTATGATCTGAAATGGAAAGGTGTGATGCAGCGTCAGTGCTTTTTTTGCTCCCAATGAGGGAGGCATTTCAACATCTTGATGCAAAAATAATTAAACAAAACAAAACAAAAAAAAAAGAAAACAACCAAACACACACAAAAGAAACCAAAAAGTAAACAAACAGCACAGTTCTTCCCCCAGACAGTCACCCCAAAGTGCTGAAGCTGTCCGGGACATTATTTAAGCAGGCCGACCTCGGGCCAGCCCGACATGCAAAAGTTCCCATTACCCTAACACTCAGCCGTGTCCCTGGCGCCCTCGGGCCGGCTAGACAGCGATGAAGGAATCCCCGTGGAGGAGGGGAGCTTTGTAGAAGCTGAAGACGTAGTCCGTTCCAGTGGTAAAGCGTGATGAGGATGAGGCAGTGCTGGCTGTGAGGGGCTTCACTCTCTCCCGCTAGCCGAGTAAGAAAACTGAGGAAAGTGCGGTCGCCGCTCGTTATCCATACAGTCCATCCCATCTTCATCAACTGCACAGGAGACAAACAAAATGCGTCAGGCATATTTTTCAGCATGATATTTCCCTGAGGGATCAAAGAATTAAATAAACAAACAGAAACATGTGGACATGTGATCAAAGTATCCTGGGTCAAGACTTTGATCATGCTAAGTAGTGAATAACATCTAATTTATGAAACTTTAATCTAAAGAGCTTTCGGATTAGGAGTGAGGAAAGTGTGTATGATCAGTGATGTTGCAACACGCTGGTGTACAGTGTGACTGCAGGAGTATAGCACCACCCACATGCCATTACATGGCCATATAGCTGTAATCCTGTGAAAATATAACTCCCACATTAATCAGCCACACCAGTGAGTTCATCTGAACTTTTTCATTCTAGTGTGTAAATACAACTTCCATCCTGATGGCCTGCCCTTGTCAACAAGAAAGGGAAAATATGCCAAGGTACATTAGTGTGTGTGTGTGTGTGTGTGTGTGTTTGTGTCTGTGTGTGTATGGGTGAGCGAGGGATGATAATGTCAACGACGCACTCACATTTTTCAGGGGGGGTTATTGTAATTGTCTGTGCCGTGAACTCCTCGTCAAAATATCTGGTATCCGTCTCTGACGACACCTGAGGCTTGAAGGGAGGTATCAGCTGAGGAAGGAAGCGCGAGAACAGGAGAGTGATGAAAAAACAGAGAACACCTGTTTTGTGCAGGTGTGACTCTGCATGTAGTATGGTAAGCTGGAGGGCCCAATTTTACACCTTCAACTTTTACACAGCACCTGCTCTGTCAGTCATTGTGTTTTTTGTGCCATTGGGAATTAGTTTTCTTTTTTTATGGCCATGGAAGGGGGTGGGGGGTGGGGGGGGTTGGATTCTCAGCACAGTATTAACACATTAATAAGCTGAAACTGACTTAAATTGAACTTGTGATGGATAAATATTCTATCATTGAAAATAGCAGCTTTCTTCCATTGTTTGAACATTCTCAATTGTTTTAACCCATTTTTTTAAATGCATTAATTACGAAATGCTCAGGTCATTAAATATGGGTTGATGTTCATTTTGACAAAACCAAAGTTCACTTTACCTTTTTATCATAAACATCTTGCCAGTCAACTGCAACAAAGAAACTGTGGCGCATTATTTCTTTAGCATCATCTGGACCTCCGCCAAGTCTATTAGAAAAAAAAAAGAAAGAAAAACAGAATTGAAGAATGGTCATTTGTTGGCTTTCTTAAAAAAAGCATACACTGATGAGCCACTTCAATAGGCACACATAATGCCCCTTTTGGAATCTGTGGTTAATTTTGAATCATGCTCAACACAGCAGGGACACTGACTTGGTCGTGACACATCATTCTGTGTGTGTTGTGTGTGTGTGTGTGTGTGTTCTGCAGGGTCTGTCCCACAAAGCAGAGCTTATGGAGGCTTAAAATACCTCAGTGTCACTGCTGGGCAGAGAATAGACCACAAGCCAGGTAGAGGATGACTAACACAAAGTGTGCAACATCAGATCATCAATTTCTTTACATCTGCAGGGTGGACCAACAGGTTAGATAGTCTAATAGGGGTGGACAGTAAGAGGACACAGCTTTTAAAACTCCAGGCGCACTACCATATGTGATAGCATGTGTGAGCACACACATGCACTCACAAACACACAAACATGCCACTGCCATGTCAGTGCCACTGCTGTGGTGAGAATTATCCACTCCCCAATAACACCTGCTCAGTGGTGGTCATGTGGGGGTCCTGTAGGGGTCCTGACCATTGATGAACAGCTAACAAGTCAGGCAATGAAAAACATGGTCTGTAACTGTAAATTATAAAGTGCATTTGTATGGTTAGTGAAGTTGATAATATGGCCTATCAGTGTTGATACATGTATTTAATAGAATGGCTCATTATTGTGTATATATTAAGTTGTGTGTGTGTGTGATGCATTCTATTCAGAGCAAAGGACAGACATTTTAACATGAATCAAGTGGAAGAGACAGTGAAGCTCTTTATTTGTGACTCCTTGTTTGCACTTCTAATTTTTTTTTCCAGTAATGACAGGTCAAGCATTTTTGCTCTGTGTGTGAAGGCTGGCTGAGTCGGTACCTCTTGTTGGGGTCTTTGATGAGCAGGCCCGACAGTAGAGACTTTGCATCAGCTGAGAGCGTTCTGGGGAATTTAATGTCCTCCATGAGGATGAGCTCAAACAGCTTCTCATGATCCTGATTGTAGAAGGGCAGCCTGCCACACATCATCTCATACATCACCACTCCCAGACCCCACCAGTCCACGGCTCGACCATAATCATTATCTTCCAGCACCTGATAAGACAAACACACAGGCGTAATTCAACATTTGATCTAGAATGTACTACATTGTAGATCCACCTTGTTGGTGTACATTTAAAGACTGTAGCCCATTTGTTACTGTCCACAGCTTTTTAACCAAACCTCTCATCGGTGTCTGGCCAAAGAATTGTTCTCAGCTATTTTTGGATAGTCAGTCATTTCTAAGCCATGGTATTTAGGCATAAAAAACCCTGACAGCACTGCTGTGTCTAATACACTTGCACCAGCAACACAAAATACCTTTTCGGTGTCAATGTGACCCAAAAATCTATGATTAACAGCTGACTTGTGGTTATAAACTGACCAGTGGGGTAGATGGCCCCTGACAAACGGGCCATTAACAGATGGGCTACAGTCTCTAATAATGTGTTCTTAGTGAGGAGTCTTGCCTCCACAAGACACAAAGTCATCTTCAACACATTTTGGCTTAGGTCTCCAACGCAACTGGATTGGAGGAATGAAATGCCAGTCCTGCAAAGTTTATATATGAGCATATATGTGTAATATGTATGAGTTATATGTTTATATATGAGTAATATTTTGCCACAGAGAGAGGAAAGTACATGTTTCTAACAAAATGGATGTTGAGTTAGCATCACACACTGTAGGAAAAAAAAATCTCTCACAGCAAGATGCAAAGTGATAAAAAAACCCATTACATATCACACTGAAAACCTGCATTGTGACAAGGCCCATCACTTGGTTATTAGAGCAAATCTGATCCACCACACATTCACAGCTGAGTGATTATTGCTAATGACTGTACAGTGGTAGAAGCTGAAGGTAAAGGTGGCAGCGCTTCACAGAGCCGCACTAAACTCAGCAAGCCTCTAAGCAAGGCCAACAGCCCTGCCATGATAAAAGCTGCTGAAGTGTCCACTGTGTGCACGGCTCAGGTCAGCGGTCATTCTGCCCCAACATGCTGTTCATCTGGAACCTGGATGCAGAAAAGCCCACACCGCTGGATCAAAGCTGCACTCAAGAAGCACAAGAAGTTGGGGGTTGGCGTGGCAGAGGCAGGTGTAGGACAGAGAGGCTGTTCTTCAGAGGGAGCTTCCTGATTAATATGTTTGACTAATGACAAGACTGTCTGGCTGCAAGCCAGTTAAGCATATGCTGCGAGTCGAGTGATAATGATGTCTCTTCTCTGATCTTTAAGAGCAGGTAGACCCGCGCGAGTCAACATCGGTCTCCGTCTCTAGGCTGATTACGGAGCAGGACGTGCTCGTGTGCTCTGGCAGTCAGTGTGGAGGCACAGCCTTTGGCAACATCTGACAAAACAGCTCAACAGTCCAGCTATAATTATGCACAAAACTACATCAAAATTGACTAATCTTTTAAGTGTTGCCACAAAGTGCCATAAGATATTTCCAGTAATGTAAAGATACACATATTTTTAGTAAATGCATTTACAGCTAATAGAAATAATTTCAAAAAAAAATATGCGAACATTCGCACATAAATTGGTCAGAGGCTTGCAAACTTTAGACTGTACATACATAGAATAATGTCATGATTGATCACTTTTATATGCATTAAAAATGACAGCAGTGTATGTGTGTGCACTACTACTAAATCCACCTATTGCTAATTCTTTGGCCATTAAATATTACAATTATTTTTATTAGAAAAAAAACAACTCTTTCACAGATTTAACACAATAACCAGTATTACTAACAGTGGCAAGTTCTGAACCCCAAGCGAAAAAACAGAACCTTCTCTGGAAATTCCCTCATACCACGTGTCATATTAAGCTAAAATACTATTTCTAGCAACTGTGCTGGTTTTGGTTTGTTTGTTTGGCTTACAGTGTAGACTTCTGTCTATCAGTACATATCACTAAGGTAATGTCTGAGACTCCGTTTAACAATATTTAACAACCTAATCAGTGGTTATGATCACTGGCACTCAAGGCTGTAAATAAAGTAGTGTTAAAATTAACTGACAAAACTGGTTGTCATGTTTTTCCTCAACTCTAAGAAGTGTTAAAATACTTTAATATATCACTAGAGAAGATTGACTTTTTGTGCATTAGGCCAATCATTAAAAGCTACAGCATATTTTAGCCTGGAATTCTTATGATGGGATTAGATTGTTAGTTTGCAAATTTTCAAAAGCTGTTTAAAGGCTTTTGGTACATCTTTCTCATGGTGCTATCTGGACCCCACTTCCTGTTGATTTGAGCAGTCCTCTCCCAACAATACTGCCAATGGTGTTTTCAGGTGTTGTTCTAAAAGGCTTTTAAAAATTTACCACATTAAAAGGCATGCATTTGAGCTAAAGGGCTACAATCGCACATGAGTGGACCTTCAGTTTAGGTTATCAATCGCTCAAAAGGTTTGAATAAGGTACATGCTTTAACATTGAAAGCCCTAATAATTAAATGATAATATTACAAATAACACAATAACAGCAAACAGAAGACTGAAGGGTTGTTTTATCAGCCAGGTCACTCTTGTAAATCACTCTGCATCAGAGTGTCCCCTAAGCATTTAAATGTGAATTTAGCTGTCCTGGATACGTTAAATGAATAAATAATCCGTCCCTAAATCTGTCCTGTTCTAATGGATTACTGAACTTTCAAAAAGGGAAAGGTACAGGTGTTGAACATACAAAATCAATTTACATTACTGACACAGAAATGTCTGTGCAATCCTTACTTGTATGTATATGTCAATGAAGAACAAGGAGACTGCTGTGTGTATGTGTGCATGTGCACAAGAGTGTGTGCGCGTGCAGGGAGGGACTGGGCTGTTTGTCCCGGGAGCGTGTGTGAGCAGCTCGGCTGCAGGCAGGGATGCGATTAATACACACAGAGCCAGTTGGGGTCCCCCCTGTTCCAGAGCCGCAGGCGGGGAGGAGGTGGAACAGGCCCCCGCTCGGACAGCCATGTGGCACGGCTGCTGCGCCCAGGACCGGGCCCTTGGCAAGGCCGGCTGCAGAGGGAGCGGACAGAGAGCCTGCGGCTCCACCAGCACAGCTCCCCAGCAGGGCAGTGGAACACACAGCCTCCATCAGCTTATCCCATCTTGGCCGGGCAACGATCTCTTTCACTCACACACATACACATACACACACACACACACATACACACACGCACACACGCACACCCACACGCACACGCACACAAGCACACAAGCACACAAGCACACACACCCACACAAGCACACACACACTAGCACACACATGTACACAAGACATACAAAGAACACAACACCACCCAAATGTGCATTCATATACATAATGTCTTCACACAATATGGATAAAAACATGATGAACTAATAAATAACTACATAAATAAATAATTTAATGCATAATTTCCATTATGAGTCTCAGCTTTTTTGAAGTTTGTGAAGTTTGCCAGCAAGCAAAAGGGACACATTAAAAAGGCTTTGTTTAAAAATGTATTTTTCAGAAGGAACATGAAGGAAAATGTACTGAAAAAATGGTTAAAATAGTAATAAAATAAAGCAATGGCAAAATGAGCTAATATCAGTCAGTTTCAATATTCTCGTAGTTAAACCGGTTGTTGGTCTAAATCTTGTTTTTTTGTTCCAGTCAGGCCTGCAGTTGTTCTAGAAGTACTGATGACACCACTGATATACTTAACCAGTAGGAGCAGACGATGTGATGATGTTCTGATCATTTACATCAGCAGATAATTTCCTTTTTTAAGACCCATTTCATTGCTTTAGCAATGTCTGACATGATCAAATATTGTTCATCTGCATGAACCTTTAAGTACATTTTACACTTTATGTACATATACGCATATAAACGTGCATGTACAGTTTCAGTATTGATGCTTCAAAGACCATTTCTATGGTCATTCATACATGGTTAGTGTGAAAATTTCACATTGTAATTTCAATGTGACTAAAACTCGGATTTAATTGTTATTACAGTAATGGTTTCAGCTCGTGATTCACCGTTCTTACAAAAAGAAATATTTAAAAGAAACATTCAGAATATGACTTAAACAGTCCTTTATAAAGCACAATAAAAGATGGAGCTAGTCTTTTTCTTTCACATTCATTTACACACTTGAAAAGATTTGGTGCAGGCCAAAACGTTTTACTTAGAAAACTATTCCATTTTCACTTTTGTAACCCTAAAAGAAAAATAAATCTTTTTCTACTCATCCTCCACTTTCTCTCCCTCTCTCTTTAATCCCTCTCTACTTTGCATCTCTGGAACTTGGCTCGCTGGCTCAGGCTGTGCTCTGTTATTTTTACACCAGTACGGCAGTATAGATTTCCAGGTTTCCCAGCCACCTTCTTCCAACCTCCCCCATCTGCCACCATCTGCCTCTGTTTAGCGTCTACTTTTTTGTGCAATCACATACTCTTGTGAAAAATAACCAACACTCAAATCATCTCCTGGCACAGCGGCCAGGCTGAGCAAAACAAAATGCCGCGCCAAATTGTCTTCTGTACTTTTTCAAGTGGAATCTATACCCCCCCCAAATCTACCTCTCCCACTGCCGCCCCCTGCCCATTCTCTCTCTCGTCTCCATAAATATGGATTTAGACACTGCATTCCAGGCAACCTGTGTGTGGCTGGATGAGGAGAAATGCAAGAGTTCAAACTGTTGTCCCAGAAATGCGATAGAAATGCAGCAGATCAGTATGATTCCCTGTGGCAACTAAACTGAGCACTGTGCATTCCGCTCATTAGTTCAAAGACAAACTTGCAAGCAATGGTGTGTGCAATCCTTAAAGCACAAATTTCAATAACATCAACAGCCTTTAATTTGAAATAAATATTTCATCATAATTCAGCTGGCACCACATGGAATTCTGAATCATTGGGGAACACTGAACAATGGTGTCCAGAGCAAGTTAAGTGAGCTGCTTTTTATAGTGTTTGATATGGTTTCTACCCATATACACATTTGTGTATGTGTGTGTGCGTGTGTGTGTGTGTGTGTGTGTGTGTGTATGTGTGTGTTTGAACAGCCTCCTGAGGTGTGATTGGACAGTTCTGGACTGCATACACACGCTGACTCACAGCCTTGCGGTGGAAATAGAGGATTTGTTGTGAAAATGAAGCAGCGTTGTTGTCAAATTCCTCCCTACTACACCATAGAAGCAAACAACCATAACAAGAATGATTTACTTTGCTTTTTTAGTCCCTTAAATCAAGCATGATCTTGATTCCATCATACAGAACCATGTACCTTCAGGCCCATTCACCCCTAGCATGTTTTTCCTGATAAAAAAAAAATAATTGCCACATATAATGAAGGGTATCTCTTACAACTTTGTGAACCAGGGAAGAAGACAGAAGGGGGGGGGGATGAGTACCTCATGCTGGAGTATCATAGTCTTAACAGACTATAATAACCCAGGTTTTAAAAAAAAGAATCGGACAGTCTCTTTACAGTAATAAGATATTCCCAGTCTTTTAGTTGTTTGTATTTATTTACCTCCACGTGCTGTTTATAGTCAGAACACTCAAATTGTTGCTGTTCTTGTCAGTGAAAATAGGACTAAACCTGAAGAGGTGTTTAGTTGTCAGTCAACCAGTCGGCAATTTGGCTGATTACAGATTTAGTGAAGTGTGAATGTGACCGATTAGTTAGTTATTTCTGACTGTTATATTCTGAAAGAAAAACAAAACTGAACCTACATCAAACCCCTGTGGATGTGATGGTGTAGTGTGGACTTATAAGGAATTCCTGAAGCAGGAGGTCGACGACACAGAGACTGCTATGAAAGGTCAATATTCACAAAATGCTCTCATAGAAAAGAGGACAGTCACAGCAGTACCCTGTAAACATAGCAGAAATCATAACAAATGCTTTTTGTGGCGTATGGCTTATTTTGCTGTGTCAGACTGTGAGTTGTAGGAGGAATTTGATCTTGTTACCTCAGGGGCCAGGTACTCTGGTGTTCCACAAAAGGTCTTCATAGTAGCAGCATCAGTGATTCCTTCTTTACAGAGCCCAAAGTCCGTGATTTTAATGTGGCCATCTTTATCAAGCATGAGATTCTCCAACTGAAAACACAATAGAAACAATGGCTATATATTGTCTTCCTTGGACCATGGCATATTCTTTTGTTAAACTTGTTCAGACAGATTAGAGAACATGTTGACGCCTGCATGAATAAACCATTTACTCTAATCTACATTTCATATGCCGTAGCAGGGAAAAATGAACTTCCAGCTATTCAACCTTTCAATTTTAATGGCGAAGCCTTTTTTCAAGTTTCTTGGCGCCTCTACCACCGGCTCTGTCCAAGGCTGCAAGCAAAACACTGTGTCATCTTCCACAGCCGCCAGAGTTTGATATCGCCCAAAAAAAGGGGCTTCAAACTCTAGAGCTTTTAATTACATTTTCCATGTCCCGTGCCACATGCTGAAATAAAAGCAGTGCACAGGAACTGAACTGGCTTTCCAAAATGTGTGATTGCTTCCCTTTCTCTTTTTTTTCTTCTAAATTTATTTATTCATTTTTTTTGTTTACCTTGAGATCCCGGTACACTATCTTGGCGGAGTGCAGGTAGTCGAGGGCGGAGACGATCTCAGCACCGTAGAAGCGTGTGCGGTCCTCCGAGAACACTCGTTCTCTCGACAAATGGAAAAACAGCTGCAGGATAAACAGCAGGGACAGGATTGCAATAATTACTGATTTATTGGAGGAAATTAACACAACACAAACTGCCTCCCATCGCCATATTGAGATGATAGATGGCGGGGCCCTCGGAGGACGCCCGACGAACCCAGACAGCAGCTGGCGCATCATCCCCGGCTTTCCAGAGAGAGGCCGGCGCGGCCTGTTAAATCAGCATTTTAATCAATACACCAATCTTGTTAAAGGCAGCGCTAGCACGCTCACGGCCTAACGTCCCATCAAAGTGGCAGGAACACCTCCTCCCTCACAATCATCTCCTTCATTTTTTTAGGGAGTATTCCCCACTCTCCTGTCTCTTCCCACAGTCAGATGTCAAGGGTTTCTGTCAAACTGCTTGGCCCTCGTTCTTGCTCAAGCTCGTCTTCTACAAATTACCCAGGAGTCTGGCTGGGAGTCTTTGCTGTTTAATTGCTGTGGGAGGGGGCTGAATATGGCTGTCCGGGGAGCGCTAACGGGTCCACTGATCAGCCGTCGTAAGGAGGGAGCTGAGCGGTGCGCTGTGGAATGGAGCAGCGTGGATGAGGACAGGTGTGCCTTCATCAGCGCACTGGCAGCTGTGAATGCGGCAAGGCTGAAAGGGGGACAGACTGTGCTGGGCTGGTGGCATGAAGGTGAGGAGAGCTCCGGCTGGACCAGGCTGGGGGAGCAGGTGACACTACAAGCTGAGGGAATGAGAGCGAGATTGCCACCTCCCTGATTAAACGGCACCGCTGATAGTGGAATTTCATTTATCAAAATCCGTGCCCCAAAAGATGGAAGCCCCATGCAGTCACTTGCGCCAACTAAGTCAGGGACCAGCAACTTTCTTAAAGAGGGACAGATTAGTTCCAGGTTATCCCAAAATGTATAAACAAAAGATATTTTAACATGATTTGAACTTCATAAAAACTTATAGGAAGAAAAATCAATCTTATTTAACACTTTCATGTTAATACACAAAATACATCCCAATATAAAAAATTGTGAAACAACAGAAAAAACGTCTAAACTTTTAAGGGGACTTCGAAAGCAGTGATATTTTTCAAACGTAATAAAATTTACATCATGTTAAAAAGCTACAGTGGTGGTGATATGGTGATATATGATTGGGGAAGTCCAAGGAAGTGGTCAGAATTGGAAATTGGGGAGAAAAAAGGAAAAATCTAAAGTAAAAGATCTTTTTTTCAGTCATGATTGCACAAATGTGTAATTATCAATATAGGGAGGCTTCTCAGTTTTTACACATCTTATGCTGACCTAAAGAGTATATAGAGTATGATATAAACAGAGACAACACAAGAACTCTGACTGGAGCAGTATAGTCACTGACTACTCGAGACAGGAACCACAAACCTGTAAATGAGCCCCTAACACACATGCACGCATACACAAACACAAACACACACACACACACACACACACACACACGCACACAATTATACACATACCTCTCCTCCATTGACGTACTCCATCACAAAGCAGAGGCGGTCTTTTGTTTGGAATGAGTACTTCAAAGACTAAAACAGCAGGCAGAGACGCACCATTAGAAAAAGCATCCACCAACTTAGCATATGTCTTTGCATACACAAATATTGAAACGTATGTTGAGAAAGAAAAATCTTTTCAAACAGTATGCTGAAAGCAACGTTCTTCTCCCAAGAGCAGATTAAAAGAAAAATAACTCAAGAGCAGAAGCTGTGCTCTTTATTGGAGGTCTCGATGCTAACTTTGAAATCAGGTGAAGGTGGAGAGGAACAGCATCTTGCCTCAGTTAAATTGTTTTGTGTTTTTTTTTTCTCCTCTGAACCTGCTGTGTATCAAATGTGGCACACAACAGCATCTGGAGTGTCAGTGAAATTATCTCTCGCTGGCGACTTCTCAACAGATGTACAGCTACATTTGTGCTGCTAATTTATAACAGTTTATTCTCTGCATTATAATTAGGCTCTTGGGAGAACACAATCACATATTAGATGAGCACTGTGGAGCTTTAGGGTGCCGACAACTACTGTCTGTGTCGTTGCTGTATGCTAAGTTATTAGGCAGCAGGTGTACTCACAGTTAGGAAAGGGTGTCTAGTGTTTTTCAGCACCCGGCTCTCGGTGAGTGTGTGAGCCACTTCGTCCTACAAGAGAAACAAAAGCACACTACAGCTTCAGATTTTCTTACCCAGCTCTGCAACGTTAATGAACTACATGTTCTGTAGCATTTCAGTGCAGTGGACTATTGATAGCGGATTTGATTCAATGGTATATTTAAGTCTATTTTTTCATTTAATGTTCTGGAATTCACAAGAAGAGAGCCCATAGTACTTTGTAATAAAAACAGGTAAAAATGCAATAGATTACGTGAACTTTGGCTCACAGTTACACTTGTGGGAGCACAGGGTACATATTAACGCAGTGTTCTTTTTGCTATATACGTAAATATTTATGCAAAATCAATATTTTTTCGAACGAACATACACTACTTTTTCCACAAATTAAAGACGACAGCTTTGTTTCAGCGACCTGCCGTTTGAGCATAATTCAGCCAAAAGTAACAAAAGTGTTACGGTTCACCACATGGATGGGGTTAATTGTAAGAGAATGCGAGGAGCCTGCTGTGAGTTATTTACATACTTCAATATGGTGCCACAGGCATCAAGAGGTGTTTCACACAATAAAATATATATATCTGTCTCTCTGGATCACTCTCAGGTGATGTAATTAGAATAATACAAGATAATAACCAAAGAATGTTTAAGTGTCACAAAAGGCCTATGTTACATTTTAAAGCATGTAAGGCTGCGCCAGTGCTGCACAACATACACACCATCATTTAATAACCAAGAAACAAATCTCTCTTTAAAATTGGTGAGGAAATGCCATCTACTGCATTTTTTGTGCTTTCTGAAAAGTTAAATAATAAGGGATTTTAATATATACTACCCCCACAACCAAACCAAAGCTTACCTTCGCTATGATGACTTCCTTCTTTAGAATCTTCATTGCGTAGTACTTCCCACTAGCTTTCTCCCTTACAAGAATGACTTTACCAAAAGTGCCCTTTCCCAGTAGTTTTAAATAGTCAAAGTCATTCATCGTCTGCAGAAAGAATGGGCATGTTTGAATCATGTGACAGATTGAGTAAATAAAATAGCATTTTATTAAAAAGTCTACTTATGGTCTTTTAAAAGTCTTTAGTGGTTATGTATAAAATACCACACCAGTGCATTTTATTATAAATCCTTAACTTCCCCCCCCCCAAAGCAAGCCTCTAGTCCTACTTCACTAAATGTTCATGTGGGTCACTGCATGTGAGCAGATGGTGTGATGGTACCTTGCGTTTGTGGTGACTAATAGAGATGTCCATCTCCTCCTCTCCAATGTTGTCTATCTGGGACGTGGGACTGCACTGGATCCGCTCTTCTTCCTGTCTTTGGAGTTTATCTGCCACCATCTGGATGGCTTCTGTCCATTCATCCCTTAAAGTACACACAAACATACACACATGCACACAAATTCATAATCAAGGATTGAAACAAAAGATGCATCCAAAAATGGCATTTGTAAGCACACAACAGTTCTGAGGATTTACAAAGGCCTTAGGATTTTCTGTGAAAGAACATGTATGAGTTTGAAACACAAGGGAGGTTTTCAGAAACTGTGTACTAAACAAACTTCTGACAACAACAGACTTTTCTTTCTCATCGAGGCTTAGGGCAGCTTAGGGCAGTAACTGATGATGCCACTTTACTAGGATAATGTAAAATGACTGGGATAGCCACCTCCTCTCTGCAAACAGTGTCTCCCTCCATTGAGTTTTCATCTGTTGTGCAGCACATCTGTTGTGCCGAATCAGCGGTGCATTCACAGTGCTGAGCATGTGTGTGTTTAATAATGATGAATTCATCTGAAAGAGGCTTGCTGTATGTCACTGTTTCATCAGAGGTTTGTGTTGGTCCATTTTTGGCATGGCCACCACAAAAATGCTGCTGCATTTGTATTTCTGCTGAACATTTTGTACTAGCTGTGATATATACATTATAAAAACTGTAACGTATCTGAACTACTGCTACAGCATATCTTCCCTTTAACTGCTGTTTGGTGCTTTACATCAAACATCTTTTGTAACAGTCAAGCAGGCAACTCCTTTATGTTTTATTTTGAACTATATTTAAATGAAACATTTTCTTTTGAATGCAATTGCATTTAATTGATTATTTTTGTTAATACTTTTGTAAATAACTTCTGTAATAATATCTGAACCCCTATTGTGCATGTGATATATTAGGTGATATAACTAGCTACACCGTCCCTATCAGGACTATCAGGCATTCCTGCTCTTGACTCATTTCTCAGCAGCCTGCGGCTGAGGAGTCCACACATCAGTCGCACCTACGGTAGCCTAGAGGTGAAATTAGATGAAAGAAAACAAAATAAAACTCAACAAAAAGGAGGGAAACTGCACACTACTCTAAGGGAAAAGAATCTCTGCCTGAAAAAGCTCCCACAAGATATTTTCGAGCACAGGGACAGCCTGAGGCAGACCAGAGTGCTTCCCCCTGGTGGCTCAGCATCACTTTCAAACCAAACAATTTAACTGCCTGCATTCATCTCAGACTTGCAATCTGCATGTGAAAAACGTTCTCGGGGTGACAGGGAACAGCAGCACAGGGAGAGAATCCAGAGTATGCAGTCACTCTGATTTAGTTATGGATACTGACTGCTAAGTATCTGACCAGATGAAGGAGCTCAAATGCACCACAGTGATCGAAGAAGGGAAAGCCACGAGCTTACAGAAACCCTTTGAGAGACTTTGGGAAACAGTGTGTGTCACTCTGCATCTAGGGAATACTGCAGGAAGCTCTAGAGCCACATGCTGATGTGTTTTTCTAACATTTATATCTATAAACTGGCATGATTACAACAGCTGCCACCTCTCTCCTTTCACACATGTAGGCCTACCATTCACACTGAACAAGCACAGAACTGATCTCACACTTCATCTATACATATTAATCTCCATTTTCATTTATGTAAACCACTATAACAGCATTTCTTGAAAACATGTTTTGGAATAAGAAAAAAAACTGTTAAAATATAACCATATTTATATACTGCAGTGATTTTGTTAAAATATTGCTGAGATTGCACTCATCTGCATTTTATCTGAATTAATTAGGTGAAAGAGGGGCAAAGGTATTTGGGCCGTCTATAAGTGCCACTTTAACATGCATGTTTTGTGTGTTTACCCATAACACTGGGCTTTGTGGTAATATTTGTGTGATCAGACTTTATTTAAAGTCGTTACATCTTTGAGTAAAAATAGCCTCTCCTCTATTTATAATAAACAACAGCATGTGAAAATAGCCATGAACAATTTCAAGACAATTACTGGCAAAGTTTAAAAGAACTACACATGTAATTACCCATCTAATGTAAACAAAATTACTATCAGAGCATAAGACCCACATCTGTTAGGAGGTAATGGGAAGTGAGAGAGATTAAATGTGTTTCCTGATGTACATAATGATCAAATTTTACAGTGAGAAAGACACAATAATACTCAATAAGTATAGTATTAACTTTGCACCGTTTACACAGTGTTCAGTACAGTATTACATTTGCAGCATTTATAAGGGTAAGACCTACTTTGTAATGTAGGTCTTAACCTTATTTCAACAAGAAACTTAGTATAGCCCACTCGGTAACAATGCCAGCTTCTGAAGCAAAAGTCAAAAGTCAAATACTTTGAAAAACTATCACTACAGCAATCTGTTTCTCGTAGTACATTTCCAGCAGTAGCAGTCAGAACGTGCTTATCTACCTCCCAGCCAGCAAGCACACGCTGCCTCTCATTTCTGTTTGTATTCCTCATGGCTAGTACTCATGGCTCCTGCTGAGAATGGAAGGAACAGCTGGAGGATGCAGGCCAGTGCGTCTTTAACGCTCGCTTTTCAAATGATGATAGAATAATCATCCTTTTGAAGTCTGTGTTTTCCACGCAAAGCTCTTCTCTGTGAAATGGCAAGCTGTGTTTCTAAGAGCTTACAACTTTTGTTGTAATTAAAAACTTTTTTTTTTCCTATCAAGATTGGACTCACCTTTCCTCCGGAGTGTCTACATGGAAAGTCCTCTCAATGACTGTGGTCCACTGAAGACATCTGATAATGAATGTGTTGGGCTTTGGTCGTTCTGTTTTCATCAACTGGCATTCTGAAATAAAGAGAAGGAAAGAGAGAGGTGTGGAGAAAAAGGTGGATAGTTAAGGTTAAAGCTCATACTGTGCGGGTACTGGAAAATCTAAATTGGGAAAGCTGACCTACAATGTAGAGCATACTTCATGTGTTAAGGGAGGTCAGTGTGGCCAGCTGCAGACGACTGCAGTGAACTCTGCGTGATAAACAGGGGCGCGGGGAGCATGTGGTAAAACAAATGGCTGTTAGCGGAGGGGAGGCTGGGGGGCAGGAGGGAGCCACACCACACCACAGAGAGACGAATGATACAAAGAGAGGGTGAGAGGGAGCTGAAGCGAGTGGAACGTAGAGGGCCATCACACAAACAGCACTTAGGTCTGCCACGCCAGCTGTTTCTCCATGAGTTGACACTCGTTTCTGTCGCTAATGCATCTCTGCTCGTGGGGAGTGAAGGTGATCCCTGAGTCCGGCTCATTGTTACAGCAGCAGGGACAATGACTGGACGACAGGTGAAGTGCGGCAGTCAGTCTGTCATGAGGGCCCTCAGCTGGCCAATTCCAGTCACCTCAGAGCAGAGCTGCGGCCAAAACACGGTCCCGAAGGTTAATGGCAATGGTACAGAGGTCGCAGAGCCACGCACTACACAGCAACTCCTACCTGGGCAGCAGGAGAAAATTGGAGGCGCCTGCTGCGAGGCAGAAAAACAAGGTCACAGCAGCCGGAATGTGACACCTCAGGAGGAGTCGGTGCAGAGCGAGCTGACAGCATTGTTTGCTTTGCCATGCAGGATCACAGATGACGAGCTTTGCCCGAAGCAAGAGTCGCAGAGCAGAGCGAGCATGCCAATTAAACAGCCGCAGAAGCTGTGACTTCCACCGATCGTGCCATGCTTTAGCGTTTTAAGGCATTCTCTCAAGTTCAAAAAAAGGCTGAGAGGGTGCCAAGCACAGAAAACATCAGGAGACAAACGTGGCAATTGCTTCACTGCAAATTACTACCAACTAGCATCAAAGGACGTTCCAGCATGAAACTTGCATATAAAAACTCTTAATCTTGCATGAATATTGTAATTCAAAAATAATGTAAATATAATGAACCTCAGAGTGCAAGATGATAAATTATAGTTCTTGTTCAGTTTTTCATACCGTAATTAAAAAATGAGATTTGAATTTACACTGTGTTTCTGTCAACTGAACAAACTGCTGGGATTCAAATGGAGATTTTTTTATTTGCTGCAATCACTTTTAAATAAGACTAATTGGTGAATACTGATTGCTGGTCAGAATGTGTGTGTCTGAAGGGGTTGTCATTGGAGCAGTCCGGAGGCGGGCGGGCGAGTGGGCTTGAGGCAGCTCAGACCACTGGGGGGAGAGAGGCATGCCATTTCAGAGAGCACATTAGACTATCAGCCTCCCACAACCACCTGGCCTCCCAGCTTTCTGCAACAGATGTGGCAATCCTCACCCCCTGCCAAAGCAGCCCGGGCCGGATGTATGGCTACCCCTCTCTCTTCCAGGCTTTAGATTAAAACCTGGCCATGGCTCCTGACGGATGGAGGGATGGAGAGAGAGCAGTTCGCTCTGCGTGTCTGAGAGCCAGCTTCCAGGGCCGGATACCCAGCATGCCATGCAGGAGCGTGTGCGCAAGCGCTCTGCACCACATCTATTTCTAGGCACATGGCAGGGGCTGCATATGCTAGCAGCTCTCTTTCACCAGCTGCCCACAGACAACTACTGTATTTTAAAGGCACACTGAAACTGTTACAGAACCTTGTGATGATTATTTTATTTGACATTAAGTACATACACATGATTAGGAGATGATAATATTAATCCCACAAGAAACTGTTTTAACCACAATATATACCAAAGATTCATTAAATCGTTCGAGATTCAGATGTCCTGTAACTGAAGTGAAATATAGTCCATTTCCATTTCTCGCTTAGACCTGTCTGTGACAGAGATGAGATCCCGCACTGAAATGACTCAATGAAGAAAAAACTGGTGAAACCCACATTGACAAAATGAGTAAATGTAAAGCCACATTGTCACTCACTGGCAACGGAGAAATTATTGAGAGGGTAGGGTAGGTCAGCATCTTGCGGTTTCTCCTTGTACCCAATAAAGGATCCATCCGTCTTCAACAGAAAGTAGCGAGGTCTCCAATTCTTGATGTACTCACCTGTAAAGAGAAGACAAAACATGGCCATCAGCACAATGTTACTCATTTTACTGTAACCGTGCCATAATGTGGCCACGCATATAACAGCTCAAACCTACATTTGTTTTACTTACAGAATCATAAGTGAATTTTAGGGCACAATACTTATAGTAAGAGCATTAAAAAAAAATTTTTTTAACGCTTACACTTATTCATACAATTTATTCAATAAAAACTATGTTTTTAATGGTTATATGTAAACAGTGCACTAACCATTGTGATTCTCAGAACATAATTAAGTGTGTAAATTATAAGTGTGCAAATTGCCAAATGTGATAATATCTTGGTCACATTTCAATAACATTTTACACTGTGCATTTTATACTATGCATTTTATACTGTACTATTGATATTCTATTCTATTCTATTCTATTGTTTCTTAATTTTTGCTGCTCCTAACTTTGTACTGTCCACTTTCTGCTGTGACAAAGCAAATTCTCCACTTGTTGGACTAATAAAGGTTCATCTTATCTTACATTTTACAAATAAAATAATTACTTCACTAAAAATATATTACATTGATGCACCCCTGCCCTCTCATCCTCCTATAAGCTGCCAGTTACTTTACGAGTTCTTTTAAATTTATGTTTTGTTTCTTTTGAGCAGCTGGTGGAGTAGTGCTTAGGAGGTTGCCCCTGCAATCAGAAGGTCATGGTTGTAAATCCCAGGACTGCTAGAGGCACCACTTAGGTACCCTTGAGCAAAGAACCCACCCGCTGCTCCCCAGGCATCCTGTCAGTGGCAGCCAACTGCTTCCCTTGGTGAATGGGTTAAATACAGAAAAAGAACTGTATACTGTTCACACAGTGTACAGTGGTGTGGTCATGCATGACCATAAGAGGACAGTTTATTTTACTTCTGATCACTAATCTTAGGTCACTGCTCAGTTGCATTCCTGTAAAATTCTAGCAGGCAATAACCTGTTTTCCAGTGAAAGTGCTGAAACAACACAAGCTGTACTTAAATATTATACATACACCAAAATGTCATAGGGAAATTACTGAAGTTAGTTACATATTGGCCCTGTTGAAGCTCTGTTACCTTCACGGTAAATGTTGGGTCTTGAACTATTTGAGATGTCTTTCATGATCTTGCTTTCGTTTTAAATTGACCAGTATATTGTGCACTGCTTTGACAGAAATGGGCTGATAATGATTGTCACGTTAGGAGTCTCTATACAGAATGGAATGTCCACAAGTAACTTTTTTATCATTGTTTTAAAAACGCCACTAACTAACTCTGTATACTACACTGCAGTGCACATAATTTACAGTATTTACGGACTGCAGAGGTTTTAAGTACTTATAATTACACAGATGTAGCCACAGATGCATGTAAAGCTTATCCTGTCTTGTTGCCAAAAGAGTGAGACATTTGTTACAATTATGATTATTCCCACATCCTTTTAATTAATGGCCTTCCTATCCCTCACCAAACACCAGGATTACATCACTTACAGGGCACAAACATGTTTACCACTTCTGAGCCGGTTGTCGGCTTGAGCATCATCTGGCCAAATCTCGGGCCTGGTGCTAGAGTGGACAGAGTTATAGCATGTGATAATGGGTGGGTAGGGGGGTAGAAGAGGACCTTTGGTCCTGGGCGTGTGGCGGTTGCTCAGAGAGTGTCCAGTGTCCAGTCCAGCAACAAACAACAACATCTGCTGAGCAGCTGGTCTGTGTGTATTACCATGCAAAACTTCTGGTGCAACAGCCTGTGCTATCTGATAATCAACAGCAGGATTACAAGGGTGTCAACATCACCATGCACAGGGCCAGGCCTGGTACACACACACATGCACACACACACACACACACACACACATACACACACACACACACGTGCATGGTCCTGGCTTTCAATAGCAGTGAGTAAAATCTTTATATGCACATCACATCTGCATGTTGAGTGGTATGTCCTCACACTGAGTCAGCTAACTGCAAATACACTTCACGTATTAAGATTTGATGTCACTGATAAGGTTAATAGAAAAAGAATGAAACATTGAGTTATCAGAAACTTACATATACATATACACATATATATTCAAAAGAAATAAGTTACACAAAAGCTTCCAACATGAAATTTATTAGCTTAATTTGTCCGCTCTTTACTTTTGTGCCACTTTAACTCTTCCATCCAGTGAGATACAGCGGCGCCCTCCCAAAACAAGCTGCTCTCAAAGCTCTCGCTGTCATTATGTTTCCTTTTCAAACAGACATGAACATTCACACAGGCAGATACCCACACACCTTACTTGCCTTCCAAATGATTTTCCTGTGAGCATCTAAAATGGATAAAGGAAAGATTTATGGAAGCAGGAAGCGTAAAGTAAAAAGGTTATTTGTGAAAAAGTGGTTTGAAGAAAATGGGACTCCTTACAACCACGACAGACTAAGACGGTCAGCATCAGACAAACAGCACTTCTCCTATTTTCTCCAAAGAAAATAGATGTATTGCTCCAGATCTGAAAATATTTACAGGTCTTTCTGACATTTAATTGTCAAGGTTGCTGTGTAATCTGGCACTGAATATTTGTTCACTCCTTTTTTTACTTGAACTTCTACATTATGGCCATTTTGACTGGAAATTAATTAAATGATAGGCTGGCCTCTGACTTTTGCACAATACTGTAAATGAGCATGTGCAAAGTCTTGAGGGTTCACAAAGCAGTCTGCACTATACTGAGGTTGAGAATTCAACATTTGTTTTCTGTCTTTTGCCTGTCTCTGAATATACTGTTTAAATGGTGTTGTCTTACTATTTATGCAATGCTGTCTCATTGCTTCTTGTTTTGTTCCTTATGCATTTTGTTTTCTCTGCTTGTGAGGCGTCTTTATTGTATTTTTGTCCTACCTTGTTACATGTCAATCTCACAGGTCAGTAAGTGTGCATAAAGTCACGAAAACTGGCTAGCATATTGACATTACATCACATTACATCACATGATTAATTAATATGATCAGTAAGATGATCATTAATAATAAGAAAGATCATATTAATGATCATGTTAATAATCACATTATTGAACGACAGTGTTTCCTAAATGTTTTGCTCATTCATGTAAAAAATACAATTTCCCCTCTTCGCTGACAAAAATCGAGGACAAAAATCTCCAAGTAAGTAACTCACTGCTCACAAACTTCAAAACTTCATTTCATGCTTTAAGAACAAATGCTGGTTTCCTCATTAGAGTGTAAAACACTCTATGTAAGTTGTTCCACAACTATGTTGTATGCAACCTCAAAATATAACCTTTTTTTTTTTGGTCAACAATTCTTATCTATTAAGAAAGGCAATCTGGATGCGCCGGGAGCAGAGGAGCCCAGACGTGTGCTTTCTGATTCTGAACTCCTGGTAATTAGTCGCTATCTCCAGCAAGTGACACGCAGGCCTTGGTGACAGCTCTGATCACTTTTTTTCCATCAGAGGAGAAAATAAACAACATGTTCTATTTGTAACATCCACTTAAAGCATAATGACACCAGCTTCTCTTAATTAACACATCAGAGAAAAACACCTGCTCATGTTAATTTGAGGAGATGGAGGTCTTCGCTGGTATGCCTCGGTGAGGCGGTGCAGTCGATGGGTAGGAGGGAGCAGCTGAATGCAGGCAGACGTCTTCCCACAAAGAGAGAGAGAGAGAGAGAGAGAGAGAGAGAGAGAGAGAGAGAGAGAGAGAGAGAGAGAGAGAGAGAGAGAGAGAAGGGATGATCAGGAAGAGACTGAGGCAGAGGGACAGGGTCTGATGGGTGTCACTGCTTAACAGCTTTTCTATGGAACTTATCTATGACTACAATCAGAAATGAATTAATAGAAACATTGGGGGCTACAAATAAACGAGCTGGATATTTTTTGCAATGAAGACAGTTGGACATGCTCAAGAAAACTGACACTTGACGCTCACGAATGACGTGAAAATTAACTGTCCACACCAGGGTGCCAGCGGGACCACAGGTGAAAGCCATGGAGGGTGTGGCATCATTAGAAGATGGATGTAAGAAGATGTACTGATATGTAGAAATGGGTGACAGGACAAAAAGATATCATCATATTTTCAAGTCATTTTTTATAATCCATTCTGTAATAATATATTTTCCCTGACATATGATAAGTTGGAATAAAAAACTAGGTACAATGATATTGTTTTATAATTAAAGAAAATCAGGCAAACAGGACAACTTGTGCTTTGTTTGCAATGAATGTGTGAGTGTGTGTGTATATGTGAGTATGTAGTTGGTGGTTTGAAACATATTGTGACTCCCCCTTAAGAGAAATCTTTTATAAACTGTTATAAACGAATCACAATAAAAAAGTAGTGGTGTAAATCGCAGGTTTCATTCTGATGTCATTTTACCTCTATTACTTTAGAGAGCAATCTGGTGATTTTTTTATATGCTAAATTTGTTGTGATTCCAGAGTCTTAACGAGTTGAATACCAGTTACGGATGCAAACAAAATGCAATTTGAACATTGAGTTAGTAAAATTCAAATCCAGCTGGTTAGTCATAACCAGTAAAAAATGTCTCGGTACATAATACTGCCCACACTGCTATTGTTTAGCATTTCTAACGGGCAGTTTTTTATCATTGAATATACAAACACAGTAGCCTAGACTACCTGCAATACTAACTTGAAATAAAATAAAATAAAACAAAGTGACCTGGATGTAGATGTGGCATGAGGCAGGCTGAAAGAGTGTGACTGTAGAGTGTAATCTCTACAGCAAAGCAAGTCTTCGGAGAGATTTTTCCTTGGAAAAACCAACTGATCAATATGCTCAGGAGACAGGACACTTCGCTGTCACCTCCAGGGCTTAAAATGCACTCGGAAAGTACACGAGTTCCAATGAATGCTTTCGCAAGTTGTTCCAGCAGAGGTAACTCAAGTCTGATGCAGAGGTAACTCAAGTCTCACAGCTTTAACACCTTCTCACCTAGGTTCAAATATGCTGTTTCTCTGCTCTTCACAGTATCAGCATGAGCTAGCTCTCTGGAGGTTTTAATCATCTGGCAAGCATCCACAGTGCCGAAGGTGTCACCAAAAACATCTTCCAGAGTCTTTTACTTTTTGGAAGCAGGAACATTTTTTAGAGTGACACGGAAAACAGCGAACAATTAAATCACTAAAATGTCTGAGTCGAGTGCACATTCCAAAAAAACAAAACACTACACACTTCTTCTTCTTTCTTTCAGCCTAGGACACTTTAGGATCAATACTAGGAGTCTGATCATGAAATGAGTGATGAGATTTTTTCTCACTCAGACACAAAAGGAGAAAATGTAATGTAGATATTTTTCATGCTTTTAAATACACTACTACAAATAGACAAAACAAAAGATTATCGTACTTTCTAGTACATCAGCTCCACAGCCTGTTGGATGAGGCAATTGAAAATTGCATTTCTTTCCTCTTCACCCAAAAAAGGCTGAATCTGGAGTCTAAAGTAGCTCTGTGCAGGAATTGCGGCATGTACACATACTGCTGTTCAAGCTCCCCTGCCATAGGTTGTTTCATTTCTGTGATCAAAGTGCAGCCTTCCGCTGCAGCCTGGAAACGATCCAACAATTTAGTTTGAAGTGCTGCAACGACAGACCGAGCGGGCGGCTCTTTCTCACTCATGATGGCGGGTTTCACTGGTCTGAGTAGCTTGGCCATTTCTTCAGCATTAGAGATGACACTGAGAGTGTGCCCATAACTCGCACCTTTCCTTAGTTTTCTATCTAGGTGTGAAGTACACACCGCAGATTATGCTTCCAAAAACTGCTCTAATATTTTGAACAAATGATTCCAGTGACTTATTGCATCCTGTTTTAGCTGGGAATGTAAATCATCACTCACCTCAAGAGCCACACTGCCTTTACCCCAAGAACCACGTCTCAGGCCTTTCTGTGCTGCCAGGTTAATGTTATGCATGAAGCATTTAATGTGCAAAGTTAGATTTTCTGCTTCTCCGGGTATGAACGTGTTTCACAGAAGTGTTGTCAAGATGGTATGCTGTATTTCGGCACCAGTGTGTGCAGTAGTTCACGAAAGCCCTCATTTTCCTCTGCAGTGAAGTGCCCCATACCCTTCCAAACCAAACAGGAGATGGAGGATATAGACCCTATGCTTTTTTGGAAGAACAGGTCTGTTTCCTTAGGAAAAAAAGGTTAAAAATGCCAGTGCAGAAGTTTTTGGTTACTTAACAAATACCATCTAACTGTATGTAGTAACATTTCCTTACTTATGCTTTAATCCCTGACCTTTCTTTAGGCAGAATTTGTTACTTGGTTGAATAGCAGATATTGATTTGAGTATAGCTTTTCAGGTATGAAGAGCAGATGTGGACTACTTGAGCACTGATGTACGTCGCTTTAGATGTAAGTGTCTGCTGAATGCCATAAATATAAGTGTTTCAGCCACCAGCTTCAGTGCCGTTGAGAAGTTTGTGGTAATACCAAAGTATTTTAATACACACTTTCATTCTTTGCAAATTTCAAATGCCTATTTTATCTAAAACCACAGGCAGAAAACTGGCACACAAGCAGGGCTTTAACTGGTGGACATTTACTGAAGGCCACCACTTACAGCTCAGGTGTGTACAGAGAGGAATCATCATAAATAAGCATGCATCAGTGTTTGTGGCTCACATGGATACAGACACACAAATTGCTACAACCCTAATTCACTTTTATTAACATATTTTTGCTGTTTTTGCTCTACTGCTGCTACACAAACTACTCAAAAAGATGTAGTAGATACTGCAACAGCATTTACCGAGATTCTCATAATTACCTAGTTAGTTTTAAATGACAATGACAATTTCATTGTTAAATGTATGCTGTTAAAAGTTAAAATATTTGGTGTAATTGTGCATAATTACTTATCAGTCATCAACACAGGTCTATAAAACAAAACTAGAAAAAAAGGTGCTCCCTGCTTAGTTGTGAAAAGGTGTGATACATGCCAGTTTTATTATATATAAGAAAAGTCTGCAATGTTAAATACTCTTTTTTGGAATATTTTTAAGTTTTCCACTCTCAGTACGGTGCCTTTCAAATGTCCAGTTCACTGCATGACTGATGGATAGGGATGGTACTGGAGAAATTAAAAAACAAAACACGAGAGAGCTCACACACACAACACGAGATAGTTTGCGCTTATGGGGTGACGATGGCAGAAAGAGCCAAACGATCCAAAGTATTATTACCTTTAATTTGTAGTGAGTTCAACTTTTTTAGATTAAGGTTAGGTTTAGGGTTAAAGTGTTGTTATTCTCTTCTCAATTTGTTTGACTTTTTAAGTAAAAAGTTCAATAAAGTGTACAGATAAGGATACAGTTAAAGTACCGAATCAATAAGTGGTATCGATAGAAGTAGTAACACCGGTAAAACCTTAACCACACCCATCCCTACTGATAACACATACCTTGGTATCTATACAGTAAAACAGAATGCCTCCTAAACATGTGCACCAGATATGTGGGCCAAACTTCACTTTGAAAAACAAAAAAATATGTAAACGGGCCCTATTAAAAATATTATTTTGATGATCAACAAATGAGTGAGGCATGAAACCAGTTTTGAAACAGTCACAATTCACTCACTGGTATAGAAAGAAGAAGCTCATGTGTTCATGTTGTTTTATAAGACTTGCACAAATTGAACTTAGACTTCTAAGACTTGGACTTCTTGTTACAATTACTGAACACAAGTGCTGGAATTAAGGTAATAGAAATCGTCTTGCTGACAGGACGGCCAATTACACCTGGGTTTGCAAATAAATTCTAATTTCCTGCCACACTGCCATTCGGTTTTGAGTTCTAAACAGCTCCATTTGCACAATTAAAATATCATACTGAGTGCCATTCAATTACAAGCGCAGATTAATTGTTCATTTGTCTGTGGTGTGTGACAGCCGGACGCCTGTGGGACAGGGAGTTGGACGGGGCGCTTCCAGACAGACGCGTTCTTGAGCAAACTTTCTCTCAAAACATCCCCATCCGCTCCGGAGACTAGCAAACTGAAACTCGGCTGCTGCTTCCACGATATTTTCGATGTGATCGAGTTTCAGCAGGACAGGAGGAAGAGAGGAAATAAGAGAGAGAGACAGAGAGAGAGTGAGAGAGAGACAGAAAGTCAGAGAAAGAGAGAAAGGGAGAGAGAGCGAGAAACCGTGGAACACGAAAAAAACAAGGCCATTTGTTAATCAGCCCAAACAAGGATTTAATTTAATGCTTTGGCTGGGACTGCTCTGCTTTGCAGATGGCTTAAAGATGGGCATGTGATGGGTGCCCTGGGAGCGGCGGCCTGCCGCGTTCCAGCACACGCTGGCCACTCCAAAGCGGCACCAGCTCGCCTGGGCACGGACGGGCACAGCCGCTCCAGCGCCGCCCGGGCTCTAGCACGCGCCCGCCCGCGGACGTGGGCAGCATTAGAGCGGAGCTGTTCCTGCAATAGGTGCATTTGGTTGGGTGCGGACCGCAGCAGCTTGCTGAACGAGAGCGACTGGAGCTGCTTTAGCAGGCTGGCAGTACCGACGGCCGTGTGGGCTCTCGCTTTCTCTCCTCGCTCTCTCCTTTTCTCTCTCTGACTCATCCACATCCAAATGCAGAGTTTCTGCACGCTTAGGGTGCTTTTGTACAGAACATTCAACTCCTTGGCAAAGTTCCTTCCTGAGAATTCTGCAGCATAAATGCAGGGGTTCATTTCAGGGCACAGCTGCTGAAACCTGCATTTCAAATTCTGCAAGTTAACCCAATATGTACAGCATGCTAAAGTTCTACAGACCTATGACCAATACATCAAAGAGCATGGCGCTCTAGTCCAGGATGCTTTACATCTGTCTTTGGCAGGTGCAAGGATTTGCTTACATTTCTGTAAGCAAATATCTGTACCAATATGCCAAGAAATGGATTCACAGAGATATAAGTAAAATGTGATGAATCATATTTTAAATGAATAAGGCTGAATAGAAAGAGTGAACAACTGCTTTCTTACACACTCTGACTTTACTTTCATAAACAATTGGACAGATGAAAGTTTAAAAAAAACAGCAGAAACATCTTCGACATAGGTCTAAATAGTTTTTCACTGAAAGAGAGCAGGGTAGTGGCTGAAATGCACAGACTTGTCCTTATTGTTGAAAGTGGCTAATAATATCACTCATTTTAACGTGACTCAACTCCTTGCTTTACGTAACTGTACTTTGCCAAATGTGACCAACACCAGGACAGACACAGACTCGCTAATCAGCTCTACTGGAAAGCGGCTGCAGCTGTGAAGTTGTCAAGTGCAATTTCAAGGCCCAGCTAAGATGAGAGGCCAAAGTAAAACTGACAATACTTAGTGTCTTACAAAGCTCTGGGGATTTGCAGTATTTTTTTGCCTGAATTGCCCACAAAGACTTAAGCGTTGATCCCCTTATCCAGATGAAGGTCATGTCACCAGTTAAGACAGCCAGACACAACAAGACGTACTGGCCCCCGCTTTAACGTTGTCATGGCGACCAGCGGTACACCTAACTGAGGGGCCACTCTCCCACAGAGACTTCTTCGGGATATGAGAGTATGTAAGAATGTCTTTTGAGATGTACAAGAGGACAGAGCAGCAACAGTGCAGCTTAAACAATGAATCCAGAAACACAATGAACAAATCACATTCCTGTGAGGGGGATTACATTCATTCTCATCAAACTAACAGGTGGGCTGAAGAGCGCAGGATGCAGACAACATGGGGTCATTATTCTGATAAGTTTTTTTGTGTATGTGTGCGTCCTTTGTGAGAGCAGCGAGGTGAGCCAGCGGCGTTGCAGCCGTGGACCAAACAAAAGGCTCTCAGACAACTTATGTGCAATCCAAGGCTGACAGAAGCCAATCCACTTAGCCCGTATTAGTGTCATTAACATACTGAGACAGGAGCACTGGGTGCATGCATGTGTGTTTATGTGTCGTACTACTTAAAACCTCTGGTGAATGGTTCCACCAAGTTACCGACATACACATGGGGCTCTCCAACAAATCGGCCCTTGGGACTGGGGCTGTGCAACTGTGTGTAAAAAGCTCAAGGGAAAAAAAAAAACACTCTCTAATCTCTTACACAACCCATGTAATGGAAAAACTCACATGAACTGTGTATTCTGGATCTGCCAAATTTTCCCAAAACCAATCTCCTAACATTTTGTATCATTTAATGAAGCCATGGTAAATGTAAAGGACAAAATATGGCAGCCACAGGCCCACCGGTGAGGCACATGAGGGTTATAAGATGGACACAAAGGTGCCTGGGGAGCCTTTCACACACTCCAGGACGCCAGATGCCCTCAGATCAGCCCCCCCTACCCCTGCTGGTGCAAGAAACAGATATACTGGGACCAACAGACTAGGGATGCAACAATATAGAATTTCTTTGGCTGAAAATGAAAAACAACAATAAAAATAAGCAGGTGATACTGATTATCATTTAAATAGTCTTGCATTTTAAAACAATTTGCCCGAATAAGCCTTATATGAGGTACAATAAATAAAACGATATCACACATGGCAGTTTACAATTAATATGAACAGTATTTACTAGAAATATTTTACATTTTTTAGTAGACACTCATACGTAACATTGGGAGTCTTGCCCGCAGACTGTGGACAGTGTAGTTTTCACTTGGAGTGTTGGTGTAATGCACTGTGATCAATTTCATCAGCAGTTATCAGCCACATATGCAATACAGGCCAGATAACTATTGTATTTTCTGTTTATTGGTGACTAACGTATCAAACACTGTGATACACACAGCCCTTAATCATACACAAAAGCAACGGACTAATCTCTAGTGCATAAATAGAAATACTACACAATTGTATTCCACATTGTCTCACACACTACATTCAGCAGTCATGCACAGATAAATGTGTTGAGAGTTTAATCACACTTAAATAGCAATTTAAAAAGAAATAATCATTAAATCAAAGGTTTTTTTGAAGTTGTTTAATCCTACTACTCTCAATCACTTATTTTAAAGTCAATTGCATGTTCGTGCACAGACAGATCTATCAAGTCTAGTGGAAATAAACATATAAGGCCATCAATAAAAAAAGCAATTTT
>JBBMFX010000141.1:9181952-9199754 GCA_037832545.1 Rhabdalestes septentrionalis
CACTAGAGGTCACAGCAGGGCTAGAGATTGGTGGAGTCCTGGCTCGCCCTCAAACGGGCCAGAGATCACATGTGCAGCAAGTACACCCCTTCCTCAAAGCGTCCGAGAGTCCTTACAAATAACCACTTCTCAATGTGCTGCTTCCGCACTGAAATGTCAGCTTCCTCTCTGGTTTCTGTCACATTTGGTTGTCTGTCGCAAGAATTATCTGTGTTAGAGTCCTCACCAGTGCCACAATGAGTGCATGCGCAAAATTGGCTTTTTTCAGCAGCCAGTGTACACACATACACAGCTGCATCCATTCCAGAAGCAATACAGCTTCATTTCAGCTGAACAGCCCACCCGCATCCGTCTCCTCTGGCTGTAACTGCCAAATACTGGTCTGAAACTGAGCAGTAATCTGTTGCATAATAAACTGTTCTTTAACTAACCAAAGCTTTACGTGAACTTGGACACCAGATGGGAGCTTATGGGTGTTTGGGGTTTTATCTACAAGTAACAACCACTGGCTTAGGCCACGTGCCATACTGGAAAATTGTGTAGGTAGAGCTTTTCGGCTGAATCTTTTTAAGGACTTAATCTTGTCAGAAGGCTCAGGTGCAATCTATTTATAGATGATTCTTCCTAGCCTGATCTCAGTTATGACATCACAGGCATATTCCTTTACCTTACCCAGGTCAGCTGAATTATGCTGAATAGTTTAATTTGGATACAAACATCTTTGCAATTTTGACATTTCTCTTGTATCTGTACTGAGCTATTTAAAAAACGGATCTATCAAAAATCCTGTTTGAACTGTCCATATCACAAAATACACAAACACAAGCCCCCTGTTTCAGCAAAGTAGTCTGGGGTGTCTGAGTTGTTTTTGTTGTTGCTACTTAAGTCTAACTTCCTCCAATATGCTGCTGAAAGGGTGTCCCCTGGCAGTTACACTTCCTGAGATCCTAAGAGTAAGCAAGTGAGGTTTTGTGGTTTCCCAGAGTGGGCCTATGGATCTGGACCAAAAGAGGCTCGGCTGACAGGAAATAGGGAACAAAGCCGTGTCCAGAGCTTTTTTTTTCTCTTCCCTGAGGCAATGTGTCAACATTGCACCTACAATGTCACACTAATTTAAAAACCAACCCTACCCAGTCGAACGTAAAACAACACAGGCCCTAAACACCAAAATCATTTAACCATTTAGACAAGAGCCCTTTTCATACACTTTTACCCAGTTATTGAAGGGTAATTAAACAAGTGGGGGTTAAGAGTGCATGCCAGCTGGATTTAAAATCCTGATAAAAGTTGACGCAGCAGTTTTCCTGCACAAGACTTCTTAGGAAATTACCACAAGTGTTGTGGAAAAAAAGCCAAAACAACATCAGGAAATACAGTGACGTTAGACTAGAGACGGCAAAGCTGAATATTTTTCTGATGATTTAGTTTTATAGCTGACATTTCTAGTTATGTTTTGAGAAGGATATTTTCTGAAGAAATCATCCCTACAGCCTGGTTGGCAAAGTAAAATGTTTGCCACATTTGTTTTATAGTGTTGAGTTTTCAGTTTTTCCGAAGAAATAATCACAGGAGTGTTTTTAGATATTTATGCTAAAAAACCACCTCCCGTTTACAACAATTTTGGTGGGCAATGTAAACATGTGCCTCCTGGTAAAATACTGTTTAATGGTGGCATGTGTTCATTTTAATCTGTAAGGGCACCTCAATTTTAACCCATGTTCGATGCGTGAAAGATGTGTGCTCAGAGGGATGTGTCTACTTTCAAACATTAGTCTACTTTCATGTTCTCTAGAGGACACATTTGGTCAAGAGATTCATTCACCATTGAATACATAAACGGTATTGTTTATTGCATGAGGTCTGTTCAAGAGTCACAGATAATTACAAATCATATCAGGCACTGTGATCTTTAGAACAATATTTACAGCCTTTGCAGATGTCTTAGAAATGATAAGGATGCACCAAAATGAGAACTGATCTCCAGTGCTATTTTTCTATGTGCATATCCACTTATGCCTAAAAGCAACCTGGATTAGCATTATGGTATTATTATATTATATCATTATATTGTATATTGTTTTATTCCTGTGAGGTTATCAATGCACTAGAAAGAACAAAATGCCGACATGTTAGCACAATAGCTCAGTGTAACCTAAACATTCTGCTCTTCAGGATTCCAGTAAATGCATCAGCAAATACTGGTTTGAAACATCTGACCAAGACTTTTATTTACAGTGGTTATTTGTTGACACATTTACAATTTTTCCCTCCTAGAAAGAAAACGACTTAAGTATGATCTTGAGTTTACAATAGAGCTGCTACCTAGCCATATTGCTGCCTTTGCCCTGTCCTTTATAATGTGCAGTAAAGAAGGACATCTGCCAACCTGAATGAAGCCACAGAATAATAACAATTACTCTTTTTAAAATCCTTAGCCCTCATGTGGCTGCAGTGTGTATCCAGTGCTTTTCACCACATTGGACGGTTTCTTGGATGGTAACCTTTAACACTTATAGTAATATCACCTGAGGCCAGACCAAACATAATCAAGTATCAAGACTAAACAAGAAATTCTTTTTGGGAGGTAAGTGGTGGAAGCTGGATTATAGTGAAACAGATTGTTTGTCACTCAATGACATTTGGTGATTCTTCAAGAAACCTCCTTGAGCACAAAGTGCCTTAACAATTCAAGTCCAACTGCGTACTTTGTGAATACACACACTTAAAAGAAAACAATGTGGCCCAAGCCTGCTCAGAGAACAGGCATCTCCTTGGCAACATCAGGACGTACATAATGCAGTAGAATTCTGGGCACTTAATGCACGCACTTGGCACATGAGCTGTCTGGGAGCAGATGCGCAGTGGAGCACGCAGATAGGGGTTAACCTCATCCCAGACACACTGTACAGAAGTGGAGGAGGCCCAAGTGGGCCTAATCCTTGCCGCAGCCCAGCTTTTTGTCTGCTATCCATTATTATTGATATGGCCCCGTTGCTTAGTGCCATCTGTAGGCTTTATGCACCCGGCTGCACGCTTTGTTCCAGGAGGGGCTCGCGTACAAAGGAGGTCCGCTCGTGAGCAGCAGCTTGGCCCCTTCGGCACTAAGGGGAGCTGTCCCCCTTCGCCACTTGGGGCCTCCCCACCCTCGTTCCAGCCCTCAGCTCTGGGGCACCACAGCCCAACAGCTGCCATGCTCCAAAAAGCCAGGCCAGGAACAAGGTGCTGCGACTGGGGCCCCAACATGCCTCTCTCTTGTGCAGCTGGGCCTGCCATGCAAGGCAGGGGGACCTACAAGTGAATGTTGCATTGTGGGCAAACCCCTTGGTCGTTAATCCATGCAATAGGATTTGCATCGGAGCAGATGAGCAAACAACGGTGTAAATGAACTCGTGTTTACACCTCGAGCTGTAGAGTTAAACTGAATGGCCCAAGGGTCCTGCAGCTCCGTTACTGCCCCAGGGTGCTAAAATTAGTTTGAGACTATGAATACAGAAAGCACTGTTCGGGATAAGGAAGGATTTTAAAGCATAAGAAAACCTACAAAACATTGCTTTTTCACAACTTAAATCATCAGGCACATCTTTCGCTGTCTGCGCAGCAGCATGTGACGCAGCTCTGGCGTACGCCGGTCACTGGCCGGGGGAGACGGCTCTTGTGGCGGTTCATCGTGTTCCTGTCCAGGACTCCATAATTCAGGAGCCGTTTACAGCAGGCCGCTCTGCCCTCACTCCCTTCAATCTCGCTGTGCTGCGGCGGCCAGCCTGAAAGCGTGGAGCGCATAGTAATAATAATCCCAGCTAAAAATAGCCCCCCCAGCAGACATTTCCTCATATCAGAGAGCTGGCGCACTGCACTATATGAAAGCACATGGCAGATCAGGTCTTAGTCCTCCAAACCGTGTTTACCCCAGTGCTGCTGAGTTTAATTCAGTATGTTTGGAACGTCCTAAGAAAAATTACTACTCTTTCCATGAAGATTTTAGGTCACATGTGGCACGAGGCCTTATGTAAGCAATGTTCCTCTGGGGGAGGCGATGCGAGCTGTGGTACAATCCTGCAGGATGGTGGAGGTCCCATGCAAGGCGCCACCTCTGCAAACATTTTGAAGGGTTGATGAACTCCCTGATTCTCATCTGCCTATGAGGACTATACAAGGTCAGATGCAGAGAAAGTCCCAACAAAAATGTTGGAAAATAACATCAGGAAGATCCCATACTGCCATATTTTTCATGACCCACTCTGACTGTGTAACAGAACAATCTGCGAGGCTTCTACGGCCTACACTTTACACTGACATGTGTAGCCGTGTATTACACTCTCAACCCGACATAAAATGCAGTTCTGACATCAGGACAAGATAAAGAAAATTAAAATGGCACCCATCCTCTGAGACATGCTGAAACCTGTACTCTGGCACTCTGATCCTGACAGCAATGCCTTACTTTTAATGTTTTATGAGTGTTCCTCCAAAGATTACGTGATGTCCAAGAATGCTGAGCTCAATGTTCCACAGAACTGCGATGCAATTCAGGTACATACACTTGTTCTTAAGCAAACCAGAAAGTGCCCTTGGAGTGATGTTTCTTGCAGCTAGCCTCTTGCCTTTTGATACAGAAACAGATCAGCCCAGCCTATGGAGCAAAATATTTTCTAAAAGGAGGGGAAGTGCATAAAAGTCCCTTTAAGGCCATGAGCAAACAAAGTTACACGATTCTTCTCAAACTGGCAGCAGAGATTTAAGGAATCACTCAAATTCAGAGGTGACAGCAAGGGCAGTAGAGGGTATATGAGTGGAGAGAGGTAGCATCGGACCGAGAGCTCCCTTGGTAAGCAGCCTCATCAGTGTCTTTGGAGAAGTATGATGATGAGCATGGGAGTGCAGAGAAAGATTATTAGCAGTACAACTCTGGCACAAAGCTGCCAGCTGGGGTCCTACTGGAGGTGACTAAAAATAATACTCGCCCTCTTGCCCTTGGACACTCAAACGCAGCGTCTCCACAGATGACAATGTCAGATGAAATATCGCATTAAATTTAAAAAAGCCTTGGCTGTGAGGGAGGCAGAGCACAGGCACATCTGGTGATTAACCTTCAGAAAGAGATGTGTGACAGAAAGTGACGCCGGACGATAGCACACTGTGAGCACAGGGAGGAGTGACCCGCCAATGTGCAGGGCCCATGCAGCCTGCTGGGAGCAACACGTTGCAGGGTCAGGTGACCTGAAAGCACCCTGTGGCTCACACCTCTCACCATTAGCCTGACGTCCTATGGTGAGACAGCAAGATGTGCTGATGCCTTTCAGAGGCACATGAGAAGAGGGGACAAGGAAAACTCTCTTGAATTACCTGGATTTCAGCTTAAAGAGCATCCAAACCTAAGGCTAATAAAAACTCAATCTACAGTTACACTAAAATGCCATTTCTTTATTTAAAACATGGCTTGAATAAACAAAAGCCAGAGAGGATTACAATGGATTTCTAAACACTTTTAGTAGTTTGAATCAGTTTATCTGTGGAAAGATGAACCAAAAGATCTTAGATAAACAGCTTTGCATGGTCATGAAACATTACAATGTCATCAATCCTTGAGTGTAAATAAGCAATTGCATGGCTCAAACAGAATGTGTTGCATTTTAGGGAATGGATAAGAAAAATCCTGACCTCAATTTTGCTGTGGCATAAACTGAAACTTCCTAACTGGAGAGTAGTACTGATCAGCAGCTACTGAAGGCTTCTGGTTAATGTCTGCAAAGAATATTTGTCCACTAATCATGTCTGAAAGGGCAGCCAACTTATTTTGTTAATTTTGTTTAGTTGTAGGATCAAATTACAACCAAGTCAAAAAAACTGTAATTTGGACTGAGAATATGTGCACTTTTTGGGTTGTGGTACTTTCCTCCTTTGGTCACTCTACTCTCTCAGGAGGTCTGCGCTAAAGTTGTTGGCTAATCTTAACCTCTTTAATCAGGCGTTTGATATAATAAAAAATGTACGTTTACCTTAGGAATCAGATATCTCAACTAAATAGCAACTTATGTCAGAACATATTTATTATTTAATAGATCATCATAATCTAAAAATGCCTGATTATACAGCACTATTTACAGCATGCCGTCACAACAGTCAGTCATCATTTGGTCAGACAAGCCCAGGGTAGCTATACATTTCTAACCTCATTTGAAATACTTTTCTGTCTAATCTGTATTAATTATCAGGCCAAGAATCATCAAGATCCTGGCCCTTCTTTTAAAGATATGGGGCTGTAAAATGTGAGTTTGTTAAATAAGTCAGTCGTCGTGTATAATTTTGATCCGCACACATTTAAGAAGCAATTCATGTAGAAATTTAGATAATTATAGACTTGCAAGTTAATAACACTGATAATTATAGTCTCCAGAACAGCCAAAGATGGACGCACAACAAACAACTTACAAAATCCCAACAGATTGCAAAATGGGACAGTGTGTATTTTACAGAATTGCTTGACTTGATTCGGATGCGAAAAATCAGTTAAAATCCTTCCAAAAGCTGAAAACACTGCTGAAACTAGAATGGTCTTCTTGGTGCTTTCATGTACACACATAACCATAGTAAAAAACTAACTGGGGATAAACATGAATTTGAGGGGAAAAAAAAGATAGCTTTCCAATCTCAGTGAAACTAGCAAGCTGGGAGGTTAATATGTCAGTAAAATTCCAAATGCACTCCCATTGGCTGTTGTCTGAATAATTTGCTTGATTACATAACTGATACATTAGTGGGAAGAGTCTTGTGACCGTTTTAAGTTTTAGCTTACAAAAAATGCTGGAATGCCTCCGATCACTATAGTGTCAAGTCCGTCTGGTTTTCACTCTCGCAATACCAGATCATTTGTGCCATCAAAACTAAATTTAACAATCATTCCTGAGTGCGTGAATTAAAACTTTTGTATGTGTGTAATATCATTCAATAGATTAATCCTTTCATCCATATGTCATAACAGTGGAGTACAATATGTCACATTACTATGAAACAACAGAAAATTGTGTAAATACAAGCCGAATATCCTTCAGAAAAACAATGTGCAGACATCATAAAATGTTGCTTGAAAGCATCTCCATTTCAGCCCTAGCAGAGGAAGAAAACAGTTTCCTGATGGCTTTCAAGAGGGTGTTCCTCCTCCTCAACCCCCCTCCCGACTCTCTGTCTCTCCCTCTCTCGTTCCCTTTCCTTCACTCTCTCCATCCTGCCCAGCAAATTAGATCGGTTAAGAAGAGGAGGTGTGGCTCCCCAGGGCATAGCCCCTCGGGATTCTGGGCTTGGCACTCTGATTTTCACAGCTTAATGGACTCGCTCCCTTCTGCCTCACCCCAAATGACTCCAAGTTTCAGGAAAGAGGGATTTCCCCAGAAAGCTTTCCAAGAGAAGGAGGGAGGCTGCTGTAAGGAGACTACAGAAGCAGCACAGAGAGGGGAAAGAGGGGTAAATGGGGAAACAGGCAAATGACAAAAAAATCCTCACACTGCCGACTCAGTGGATCAGCTAACCCACAGTATGTCTATGTGTCCATGTGGAGTGCAATTCATGGAAAATGTAGGCTTATATTAAAATTACTTAGCAAGTCTGCAAGATCATATGACATACATCATTGTCCAAGTAATATTTTATTAGGCTATAACGTCAAGCTGAAATCATTTCTTATAAATAGGTTTTGTATTCATGTAACTTCAACTTAATTGATAATAGATGCTGTTGCATTCTTGGCCAAGGCTAGAGCGAACCCAAACACAGTAAAAACGTCTTGCGCTGCACTATAATGGGGTTTTGTTACCCTGTTTCAAAGAGAGACAACATATAAGTGCTAGTCAATGAAACAGACTACAAAATAAAAGAAGATAGATGACATGATGTTGGATGGCCATTGATTCTGGACACCACTTTCAAGAGGCTCAAGCATAATGTACAAACTAGAATTGAAACTAGATTTTTGATAGGACATAGGGTCAAATTTCCATTTTAATTTCTAATCAAATCTAGAGTAACCTCAGAAGCCACTGAGGTATGATGAAAACATAGCCTACACAAACCATCCCCTTAAAGGAACTCTTTTACTGGACAGTAAAAGGGAGCAAGTGTAGTATCTGGATCCTGAGTGGTAATAGTAGTGGTGCTCCAATTCAGCAAAAAGTCACTTATTCTGATGCCAGGGACAAGGGTTTGGGGGTAGCGGTGTCATATAATCATTTGTATTATATAACATTATTATATGTAGCACCTTTTTGAAACTCCATTTGGCGTTACAAATAGTTCAGACATAGAACAAGGAACAACATTTAACAGACAGCAGCTGTCAAAAATATTTAAGATGGCAAATTAGACCAACACTGATTATCGATCACTAACAAAGGCGCAAGTTGATAGGTGGGTAGGGTAGGGAAAATATCTACCTCTTAATGAAGTTAAAATCTAGGGACTTAAGCAAAGCAGTAACTGACACATGTAAAGAACAAATAGGAGTAGATGAGTTAAGTGATACAGTGAGGTAGTGGGGCGCAGAACCCCTTAAAAAATGTTCAGAAGTAGTGTATACTGACTTTATACAGTATATTTATACAGCTTCTACAGATATGGGTAGTCAGTGATGTTTGTGAAAAATGGGGGACATGTGTTCATATGTGTCCAGTGTGTTCATCTCCTGACCAATGCTTTTTTCTTAAAATGCTATTTGACAACAAAAACAATAACGAATATATTAATTTGGTTTTGGAGAATGATAGGTGTTTGAACAGTCTGGCTTTCCTTAGATTACAAAGACTAATCCTGGAGCTTCACTCCAATGGACGCAGGATTTTCTATACTTTTAATAAAAAAAGAAACGGTCAGGGGAGGCATTGGTCAGAATTTGGGATCAAATGCATAGTCCGAAGTTGGTCAGTGAACAAAAAATTGTACATTACACACAATGTAGTCATATAATTTGAGCAGAAAACAGCTCTGCAAACCACCTGCTAACAGCTAAATGCTAATCACAGCAGGCTACACACTAATAACACACTAGAGCCACAAAGTAAATTTAACTTGCAAATGTCTTTTTATTCATGTAAATATGCTGGCGGTTGAAAGATGAAGGATGTTTTGTTCAGCCACACCACCACCTTATAATCATCCAAACCTTGCACCAAACACCATGTTGTTAAACATGTTGCTGCTGTTGAAATTAAACTACAGCTGCTGTAGTACTGACCAATAGTAAGGGTACAAAATGTATAATGTAATTCTATTCATTAACTTCAAATGTACTTAAATTAAAAAATCATTTTCATCCTGTAATTATTTTATACAAGAAAACTGACACAAGACTCAAAAGTGATGCCTCGCTTTACATAAAGCATTTCCATTCTCTGAATGGCAGGTCAACTGCAAGCTCAAGACAGTTGTGTCACTTGGAATCATGAATGAACATTTGACATAGTAATTCTAAAATAGGGTCTAGCTGCTTGTTCTACTGTTGACGTCAGGCTGTTGTTACATGAGCAACTACACTTCACAAGCAATTTTGTTAATCTGTTTCCGAATTGAATCAGATTCATTCTTTCCCTGTGTTCTTTATCTATCCCACCGTTGATATCTTGCCATATGTTTACAGGAACTCAGTCACAGTCCCGAAATTCTACACTCTTGAGCTTATCAAGTTGATACAAAATCCTTAAGACTATGGAATGTCACACATTTTGACAGGTTCGTCCATCTTCGTCCGTCTCCAGTTGGGCTGCTGAGTGATGGATGCGCCTCGGCTCCGTGGTCAGGCTGGACAACTGCAGAGCTTGAAGCATGCTAGCAGGACCTGTCCTTGTGCCTCTGGTCATCACTTCAGACACTGCATAAACAAGCTGACAGGCAACACCAGTGGGGCATGCCGGGCACCCGTGCCCTGCTGCAGCAGGCTCCCACTCAAACACACACAAGTAAACACACCCGTATCCAAACACACACACCATCAGCTTTCGGGCTTACGGCAGCAGTCCCATCGATCGATGCGCCTCATGCTGTCTGCATGCTGATGGCGATCCAGCCTGTCCCTCGTCCTTTACATGGAAACCCACCTACAGCCTGGCCCTTTTACCTGGCACTAAACCAGGCATTTCGATTTTAAGCTAGTTCTGGATGCACAAGACTTTAGGCAGAACACACAAGTGTCATTTCTGTTTTTATACCTGGTGCTTAGACATCTTCAAACACAGTAAAAGTGAGGAGTGATGCAGTGTGCAACATACTGTTAGTCAAAACACTGGCTGCAAAGAAATAGACCAAGGAATGGAGACCATTTTGACAAATATTTACTGTCTAAAAAATGACTGCTTAATGCCATAAAAAAAACAATTGTAGTTTATTACAAACACTTCTATTTTCAAAAGCAACTTCCATTCCCTAACTACAGGGGACAGTCTTCCTGGAGCAACCTTGGGGTTAAGGGTCTTGCTCAGGAGCCCAGTGGTGGTATGCTGAAGGTTGGATTTGATCCCTTGACCTCTTGGTTCAGAGCCAAGTATCCTACCCACTAGGCCGCCATTACCAACAAATACCGCCAAATACCACCAAATACAGTCACGAAGCACAATTTCTGAGCGCCACAGATCCTTTCACTTGCTTCAGTCATATCTGCAGCGATGTTTGTCATTTCAGCATTAGATAATTATTACAGCGAACAGTTTATTTATATGGGGAAAATGTTTAAAAACAGTATTGACTTTAATTCATAAGTAGTTTCCAGGATATAATGAGTCAGCTCAGACTCATTCAGGTTAGAATACACCACTGTAAGTTACCATTAAAATTGATTGGCAATAAAATACCCTTGTGTATCCGGGATTTGACCACTGTTATATGTACTTGAGCCACTGGATTCCGATCAGGATTAAATATGCTTGAGTCATGCGACTTTGTTCACAGTTATACCTTCTTATAACTAGGGAAATCATAACCGTATTCACATGTCCAAATGCAGAAATGCATTTACATTAAACACAGATTACTTTAATGCACCATACAGACACCTAAAACCATCTGAGACCAAGATATACAGCGAGTTAGAAAAATTATAGAACCACATACCTAAATGAAATGCTCATCACTTGCAGCAATCATAATATTTCAATTTTGCAAATCTGCATCATCTCTTTGATATACTAGCAGCATTAAGTGGAACAGACTTTGGTCAAGCGCTTTAAGAGTATGTCATCTGCTTACTAGTCTTGAGCTCCTAATCCCATTAGCCTTGTGCTCCCTAGACAGGGCTCCCTCAGACCTTTGCTGTTCTAACAAGGTAATAAAGAGATATCTCTGCTTCATGGCCACACACATATACACTCTGCCAGCCTCAGCATCTCTCTTCCACCACCTGGATGGCAGCCTAAACCTGGATGAGAGACAACAAGGAGGGAAGTGTTAAAAACAAAAAAAAATGGATAAGCCTAAGAGGCTTGCCTCTGTGCACCTGCTGCTGCTGCTGCTGCTGCTGAAGTGTGCAGAATGAACAACCTCCCGCACAGTAAAAGACTTGAGACAACACATTCAGTTACTGATCACTTCACTAATTACATTACCACCAGAGACTTGAATGCAAAATCAGGACCTGATCCTCACATAAACAGTGCACGGTAGTGTCTGACTGTTTAGCTGCTATGCAAATAAAGTGTAAGGTATTCACACAGCAGTGACTGAAAATGACTCACACTCTCTACAATGGCTCTAGTTAGTAAAAAACTGCATTGAATCCTTTCCTCCGGATGCAAGTTTTGAGTGTGTGTGCTATTTGCTACAAAACACCCCAGTGTCTGCCACCCTGGTGTAGGCAGTGTGAGGGTGGGTGCATTGAAAGCTCAGTCAGCTTATAAGCAGGGGTGCATTTCATGTGTCTGCAAGCCAGACAGAGAGAGACAGAGTGAGAGAAAGATCGAGAGAAAAAGAGAAAGACATAGAAAGAGAAAGAGAGAGAGAGAGACAGAGAGAGAGACAGAGACAGAGAGAGAGACTGAGAGAGAGACAGCGAGAGAGACAGAGAAAGAAGGACATAGAGAGAGAGAGAGAAAGGGCGACAAAAAGACAGCAGTCGAGTGATTGATTTTGGAGTATTCATGCGCAGCCACCTGATCAAACCCCCTGAACCCACTGAACCCACTGAACCCAAGCCTCAAGCTTCACTCAGCCCAGCCCAGCCCATTCCCTCACTGTACCACAGGGTCTCAACATCCTCACAACAACCCAGTCCACACCACAGAAGGACGGAGATCCAGCAAATCAAAGCCACAAAGGATGACCTCAATTAAATGAATAAATTCCTGGTAAAACCTCAATTATTTTAAATAAAATAGCTTTATATGCAAGAAAAGCATGCAAAAAGCCTAGACTTTCTGGATGGTCTTAGGTGGGACATTCTCCAAGCAATGGGGACAGTTGAATCACGTTCACCCTTTTCAATTAGGAAGATAATTACACAAATTCTTTTTGCAATTATTTTGCAGAACATCTGATACCAAAACCAGAACACTGATGTCTATTCCCATTATTGTAGAAGGTGACTGGAATTGAAGCATCTGATATATTTTTATCATCAAACATATGTAAAAACCTCCTCAAAAACAAAGCAGGCCTTTGAAAGAGTCAGAAGTGTGTTGCATTTTTGCATTGTCACAACCGCAACAAACAGTATTTGAATATCCAGTATTATCCATATTCCCAGTAACTGCAACAGGAGAAGATGTTATGAGAAAACTTATACCGTAGGAGGGGCAAAACACAGCTACATCACAAATAAAAAATTCCATTCTGCCAAAAGTATTCAACTCAGCTGTTTGAAGCTGCGAAGCAAAGAATGATTTTCATCACTCTGCCGTGGCGTAGAATCGACTACAATGATCCAGCAGAGGTGGCATCATTTATACAACTGGCATGAACCCTGCAGCTCTGTCCACTCTTCAACAACAGCGTGACCCCGTTCATGACAGAGCCCTCCATTTGTCTCTCAGCTAGATTCTGAATGAATGAGCTTAGCATTCCAATAATACTCTCCTAATATGATAACCCCCCCTTCTTCAGTCTGTAGGCTGCTCCAGCACAGAGGACTGCACTGCACAGACACTCAAAGAGCAGCTTTAGATATGTGAAGTGACAAACAGAGAATGTGGGTGACTTTACAAGTCTGGAGAAGCCCTTGATGTAACAGAGCAGGTACAAAGACAAAAATAGCTGACACAGAATTGGGTCTGGGTACTAAGACTCGGCAATATCACAGAATATCACGGTCTCTCAAAACAACAATTGTAGGACTATCAACACCATGAACAAGTTCTTTGCCTATGAAGACAAATCTGGCTGTACTTTCTAGATGGAGGGCAGGCAACAGGAGCTGATTTCTTAAGCAAGTTGGCAATGATCACTAACACTGCAGCAACGCAGATTAACACTGTTCCAACCGATCAAATCAGGAAAAAAACAAGGGTTACTTTGGAGTCTCGAAAAAGTAGTACATAAGTGGGGGGGAAGTCTTAAAAAATGACAGGGAAATACTGTCAGACATGGATCAAAATCCTCAAGTCTGGTGGAGTGGAGGTTGAAAATGCTAAAGTATGCAATGATCACTTCAAAGGTAAGGCTAATGTCAAGCTAAAGTCATTTTAAGGCTAAAGTACGGCTACGGTCATTTTGCTACCTACATAGCTAGATTTGCTAAAAGAGTGATTCATAGTTTCAGTAAGCTCTCTACCAGGCGATTGCTTGGTAGAAAAACTGAAACACTAGCTGCAGAACAAACACACCACCCTAGTCTGAATTTTCTAGTTTTTCTGCTCTTTGTTTTATATGGGAGATAGCTAACTAATTACCGGGAGATTTGTTTTTAGAAGGATTTCAGTAATTATGCATTTTTCTATTCATTACACTACTGGCTTAGACATTCCTGAACACAGGAAGCATGAACACTTGACATTTAATTTGACCAGTGGTAGGTAGTCTTTCTCGGGGGTGCTCAATCTGGTTCCTGGAGATCAACTACCCTGCAGAGTTTAGCACCAAGCCTAATTTAACACACACCTGATCCAGGTTAAGGAGTGTTTAAATGATTAGGCATTCCTGGCTTTTACAGAAAAGCCTATATGAGAATGCAGGCAATCTATATGGTGCCCAAACAGATTTGACCCTGTATGACTGGTGTGATTGCTCTGTAGCCTGTTTGGCCTGAACAGTTGGATTCAGGTACAGTAAGCATGTAGTGAAATACCTAACTGTGCCCAAGCATGGAACTTCAATGCGATTTAACCATTTAACAAACATTTGGTCAACGGCAGACAGATTTAGAAATTTGGGCTAGTGGGAATATAAAGGCATAACTTGATACAACACACAACAACTATTAGAGATCTTGGGCAAAATGTATCTCCATGCCCATAAACCACTGAACAATGTGACAAGCTGAAAAAAATACAGTACCTCAAGATACACTCTGTAAATCTGGCATCTCACCAGACTAAAAGGTTAGAGCAGTAAAGTGATGACGTATTAGAGTTCCGAACATTAACATGAGCACAGGCAGGGGGAGTTGAGTGCAGTTGAGTTGTAAGCAGCAGAAAATATATTTCACTACTGTTAGAGAGGACAGAGTTTAACAGATGTTTTCATTATGAAACTTTGCTTAAAGGAGTGGCTTTTTCCAAGACATAAGAAGAAAAATGCAAACTGGATATGGAGAATTCATGTTGTTTCATAACGCCGAGTCGACCTAGAAAACGTAACTAATTTTGGTTCAATTACAAGGCAAAACAAATTCCGTTTTCAAATGGACAACAAGCTGTTCTATCCTACATGTAAACAAGAGTCTCGCTCCACTTAAGACCTCTCTCTCTCCCTCTCTGTGCCTCCCTCTCTCTGCTCCTCTTTCTCTGTCTGTGCTGAGGGATAGAGGACATCAGCCAATGGGAGCTGCAGAGGCAAATCTATTTTCATCCACAAAGACCAACTTTCACACAGGAAGTCTAAGATGGGAAAATGACAGACATGTTTTCCCCCTTTTCAAAACAACATCCGCCGAGTGGCTGATTCACATAGCTGGGGTTTGGCAAACTGATCAGGCTTGTGTGAACCAAACAGACCACCACACACATATCTGCTTCTGAATCTGGACTTAATCAAGAATATAACATTAAGACAGAATGTACTCCATAAGTATACTCCCCACCGTCATTTGGGAGCTCTTTTGACCTGAGAGAGAGGGAGAGAGAGAGAGAGAGAGAAAGCAAAGCGCAATTGAAACCCACGGGTGGACGGACCACTAGTGGTACAATTTCACATGAAAGATTGATGGAACACTTAATAAATTGAGGGGCGGATGTTCCACAGCTGAAAGCAGGTGCATGTCAGCACTGGGGCGGCTGGCTGGCTGGTTGTGTATCCATTGCAGAGGGTAAGATGATAGCTCAGAGTCAGTGGGTACACCGTGTGTGGGAGCGTGTGGCTGGCACTAGCAAAGAGCAGCTCTGTCATGCATTTCCAATTTTCCTAATGGCTCAGGGCTCTTTACAGAGTTATGAGAAAGGCTAACCCAGGATTAATGACAGACATACACAGAGGTAACCTACACACACATACTAATCAAATTAACAATAGTTCTATGTGTGTAATGTACATGTTAATATTTTAAATCTCATTAAGACATACCTCACCTCAAAGATATTGTAATCAGGTGGTTTTATCATGATAATGACAATTTGTCATATTTACCACCCTTACCTTAAGGTGCACCCATGCAGACATTGGAGTTTTAACTGTGCACAGTATAATCTCTACAGATTCTAATAACACACAGTATTATCTCCACAGAAAAGCATTGCCAATAGAATGGAGCAGGCGAACATGAGTCTAGGGCCACTGCGCCCAGTGTATAGCATTGCCTAGAGATAGGACAAGACGATGCTGGTATATGTTGTGTATATATATACACACTAAACTACAGTAGTTCAATTTAAGTGTAAAAGATTGAAACAACAACAACATGCACGATTGCAAAAGTAAACATCAAAATAATAGGCTAACTCCTTGATTACCATTATAACTGATACTGTCAGAATTATTTACTTCAGGTTTCAGATCATTTTGAAAGTATTCAATAGCCATATATCAAAATTATGTACAACATACGTTTAGAAAATGCAACACACTAGAACAGCTGCAGAAATATTTCATATAAACTACTATTATACATCTGTGCGGGTGGTGCCTCAAACTTACCAAGTCACTGCTCAGTAGGTCATACAATTCAGGTATGCATTGCCTTTGAAGCTATCTAAACAAAAGGACCATATTAATATCTTATATTAATAGTAAGTGGCTATATGAGCAAAATTATTAACATGTCCATCCCCATTCATCAGAAAACAAAAAAACAGCTCCACAGCCACAGACAGTCATGGCCTACTTCCAGAATAACACACCACCAAAAAACACCATTACTGTCACCTCCTCTGCCGCAAGAGGCCAATGCTATTGACCTTGGCTGATGATGCTCCAGGCCCAGGCTGGAATATACTCCATAACCCTCCCAAAGAGTTCATTCACACAGACACCCCCAATGTCAAAGCAGACCCCCACCACCCAGCCCCCCTCCGCCGATGAATAAATCCATGTCCCTCTTTCCCAGCAAAGGCTGCAAGTCAGTGGTCATGCCCACCTGAGACACAGCAGGCACATAAACTATGTAAATAAACTATGGCATTCTTCATTGTATCTCATTTAACTACTAACAAAAGCACACACTCCGCTAAATTTAACCTTGTACATCAGTACTGGTGTTTTAGGTTTCCAACATCCAAACGCACATGCAGCATTACAGAGCACCACATACACACTGCCTGACGTCTCAGAGGCCTGGACTAACTCACACACAGCGCATCATTATCTCATCACTAAAACATGTAGAGACGTGAGGCAGACAGACAGATGAGCCTGGGCCCTCTCCTCCTGGGGACAGCGAATATTCAATTTTATCTTCTCTCCCTCTCTCCCAACAGCCCTCGAAGGTCCTAATCAAAATTATAAACTGAGCATGTTCTAGAAACTGAGACTGTCATGACTATTTGATTTAATGTGACTAAATAGCAATCAAATCAGATTTCTGTCTCGCTTTTTTCCCACCAGAGTGAAGCAAAATTGATGTGGCGTGATATAATATTTGAAGCAATGTGGTGGCTCAGTGAGTAGCTAACAGCAGCTACTGAGCTAGTTAGATGTTTTATGCAACGAATACAAAGACTATACTTAAACTGTAGTAATTCACATTTTCTTTTTTCCAGAAGGAAGACACCATCACCTGCCCTCCTTCTCTTCTGGCTATCACTAGCCACTACCAGAGATTTACTTTTTTGAGTTCCTGCATCTCCCACAGCTCTTTTTGTCATCAGGCAAATTTTACTGACTGTGGCTTAACTTAATTTGAAAACATTACATAAATTAAAAGTGACTCATTCAACAATTGTCAATTTGCTGATGATCCACAATTTAATGATGTAATGATGACATTTCATTTGAATCCTCCTACTTGTACTCTCTTAGCCATTAGGCATTCTAATAATATTTTTTGTACGGATTTGAATGTATTTTTGCATTTTTGCATCTCTGAAAGCCTGGGCATTGTTATTTCTTGTTGGGCTGCTTAAAAACTCTGATAATTCCTTTATTTGTCCAAAGAAACAGTTGAGTTAATGATTGCACAGATAAACAATAAGGACAGTATTACTGAAATCTCTGCTTCACTGTCTTTCTCTCCTCACTATTCACTTT
>JBBMFX010000141.1:9207569-9219225 GCA_037832545.1 Rhabdalestes septentrionalis
GCTGGCCCCTCCCCTAAAGACGAATGCGCTTCTGACTTCAGACAATGCGCCACTGGCCGTGAAAATCAGGCCCTATGTGTAATTTGGGCCCACTTGTGTGTGTTGGGTTTATTGTACAGTATATGCCTATGGTTCCTTCACTGTATGTATGTCACTAAATGTCTAATGTTATGTGTATAGAGAGCTAACAACTGCTGAAGTCAAATTCCTTGTATTTTCAAGTATACTTGGCCATTAAAAACTTATTCTGATTCTGATTCTGAAGAGAGTAGCAATAAGCCACAGGGCTGGGTAGTATTGGACAGTATGTAGGGCCAAGGTAGGGTAATGTCACTTCTGAAGTCCAGGAAAGCTGGGGATGGGGCCCCATCTAGCCACAGGGTTATGGCAGGGGTATTTAGAAGGTTTTGGGATCAAAGAAGCCGTTGCCACTTCGGCTCAGTAGGCATGGGGTCATCAATGGGTGAAAGTCTTGGACTATGTTCTTGCCGGGCTGCACAATGTGCGTTTGGGGCTGGCCAATGTGGAGAGTAGCCACTTGAGCACCACAACAATATCCTGAGGGCTCATAGTGGCCTCGACACCCATGGCTCTTCTATCTTTGCTGGTTAGAGCCCTTAAGAACCAGTTAAGCGTGACCTGTTCTGAGATGTCTTTGGCAAAGAGGTGATCAGGTTCTAGCTAGTGTTGTAGTACTCGAGACCGGTCTCGAGACCATTTTCTGCTTTCTCGGACTCGTCTTGGATTTGACCCTTCAAAGACTCAGTCTTGACTTTGTCTCGGACAGCAGTAGAAGGAGGAGGACTCGTCATTTCATAGGGAGTCCTCGTTTATTTTTTATATGTTCATTAAAAAAAACCTCCAACAATTACCCATCATTACAAATCAATTAAAACAATAATTATAAAAATAGTAATTATTGAGCAGGCAAAATCCTCACAGCTTTAATCATTGGCAATAGGAAAAAGATTAGAAAGATCACTCCTCCTTATGGTTTCCATTTATACTCCATTATCTGTTCATTGACAGTGAACGTAGCCCCCTCGGCTGCAGTACCTTCGTCTACAACATACATGCCTAAATGACGTTGCTTTGTCCTCTCTTCTCTGAATGTGTGGAGCTGTTCAATCAGCACCATGCTTGCAGTTTCATGTATCCATTTGACATGTCGATAAGGGATAAATTATATTAATGTAATATGTATGTATAAAATGTACTGCTTACCAACCTGCCAAGGGGTCAGCAAATAACAGTAAGTTTAAAAAATGAGCGCCTGGCATCTAATCAATAAGGACCTTGGAGACTAAATTGTTCCTAGCAAAGGCTAGCCCATATGGACTGGTCCCACAGTTGTAGCACAAATTGCTGAAAAGTTGGCTGGAATAGAAACACGTCAGGACAAACAGTGCATCTCAGCTTGCTGCATCTGTGTGTGCATATCTACAGGTCGGACAGTGTCCATTGTGATGCCTGTCTACTGCTAAAAGCACCTACAATGGGTGCATGGGGATCAGGACCATAAAGGATATAAAGAAGGTGGTCAGATGAATCACAGTCTTTTTTAAGTCATGGTGCATGTATGTCACTTACCTAGAAAAAGATGACATTATGCACTGTGAAAAGAGGACAAGCTGGTGGAGATAGCTTGATGTTTCAGGTTCTGTTTGGGAAACCTTGATATCTGACATTCATGTGGATGTTACTTTGACCATCACCGACCTAAATAATGATGCAGGCCAAGTATACCTTCAAGGCTTTAGTATTCCTAATGGCAATGGAATCCTATAGCACGATGGACTGGATGATCTGCTAAAAGTGTCCTGTCTATGCCTCAGAGTGGCACAGGGGATCTACACAATATTAAGCAGGTGTTTTTAATGTTAGGGCTTCAATGTTATGGTACTCTGGCAGAATCATATATTTTAAGCAGCTCTTAATTTAATTCTTGGCTCACTAGTCTAGGAACACCTAGAGTACATTGCTCTAGATAAGAGCATCTACCAAATGCTGTAATGTAAATGTTTCCGTGTCACTGTATTTCTATGCTTGTTTTTTACCCTCAATGCATTTCATACTTTTGAATTTTACATTATTTTTATTATTTTCATGGAAATTGATTACATGTTTTTCGCTGTTTCTCCAGTTGATATATATAAAGTTTGACTTAATCTGTGTATCAATACACAACTTTATTTGTCTACCTAACAAAGACTTACCATTGGTGCTTGGTCCTCCTCACTTTTCTTTATGTACTCTCTCTGGGTGACATTATATGGTCACATGGTTTCTCATAAAACTGTTATGCTGATGACATTCATCCTCTCTTTACTTCCTGATGACTCTTAGATCTTGACCTGGATCCCATCAAAACAGATTTCCTGCACATCCCAGGGGACACATCCCAAAGACATGACCTGTTCATCACTTTTGGAAATGCACATGTACATCACTCTTGATAAGTGCATCTGCCAAATACTAAAAATGCAATATTTAATTGTTACTGTACTGTTGTAAGCTAGCTTTTTTCCCTAAACACCCTGATTAATTTTTAATATTATATCTATAATAAATTAAACTGTTTCATTTATGTATTTATTTTTGGTGATGAACAATAAGTATTATTTGGTTAGAACTTCACAGGAAGATTTCTGTCTTTTTATTACTGTCATGGTAGTTATTTACATGTTTGCTCTTGTTTTATATCCTACATTTACTTGCTTACTTTTTTTTCAAATAATACTTCTGTATTAATTTTCTTTGAGAGGCCCCTGCAGTACAGACACTGTATACCTGGAGCCTGCAGAGCAGAACATATTAAACACAGCTGCTTTGGACTTGGCATGTTTGGCCAGGTATCATCTGAGGACTGCTGAAATGTGAAATTCCTGTTGGGCATTTGATCCCCTAGGCTGTTTGGAACAGTGTTCTCTGAGCTGCCTTGTCCCATGCTCAGGCCTCAGCTCAGCCTCAGCCCAGGCCGGGGGCTCCAGATGGCTAAGGGAGGCACAGCGGAGGTAAGAAAAGCGCCCTGCTCTGTGACACAGGTGGGGAAAGGCCTGCACACACTCACAGGACAGCAGGCCTGACCCCCGACAATCCCTCCCCCACCCCTTCCCTCCATCATCTGTCAGTGAGTTCACAGGGAGACTATACCTGCACCATTACACAGGGGCAGAGCCATGTAGGTACTGACCTCACCATAAGGGGACATGTTTACATGGGTCTGAGTATTACACACACACAAACACATGCACATGCCCACGCACACGCACACGCACACACACAAACGCATGTTCATGGAAATGTATTTTAAAGCAATTAATGTACCGTTTTCTATCCAGCAATAGAAGCGTATGACCAACAAATAACACAAACTACATGCCTATGTGCCTAACAGTCATAAAATATGTCACATGTCATACTGTCATCCAAAAATGTACACATGTTTTTACATCACAGCCAGTTTGAAGCCTAAATCTTGCTTTTGTCCAGCAGCAGTGATCCAGCTCCACACTCAATCATTTATAGGTCAGTACGTACTTCAAATTATTATTTTCTGATTTTATTTTCCTTCACCCTCTGTCACCCTGGGGCCACATTAGCCACATGAATGCAGCTAGGTGAACCAGAACGGACAGCTCTGGCCTTATGTTTCCCCAACTGAAAAACTAAAGCTGTCCTGCACACCTTTAACCGGGACTGCAGCTGCTCAGCGGCCTCTCGTGTGGCCGCTCTGCCTACAGCTGTCCCTCTCTCCATCCAGAGCCATGCACGGCCGGCCCCAGCGCCCAGTCACTCGGACACACATGAAAGGGCTGAGGCGGACCTCCTGAGCACCGTGTTGCTCTGGAATGTTTCTGGGGTTCAGCTGGAAGCGTGCTTTCTTGGCAATCACCAGGGATGACTGTGTGGTGAGGGCTAGCTGTTAAGGTAGCCGTGTGGTAAGGTAGTGCCGTGGAGAGTGCCATCCCTCCGGACAAGACACTGGGTTTTGGGAGGGGGGCCATGGTGGAATATGTGTGTGTTCCAAGTTTACAATTCAGGGTCAGTTACCTTCTATACCTCAAATTTGTGTGTGAAAATAAGCTTGTGTATAAGGCATGGATATTATAATATATTTGATGGTAGAGTTTTGGTTTTATACTTGTTTCTTTTATCAGATAATGTATCAGTGCTTATACCAAGATTATTTATCTTTGGTGGGTTCTCAGTCAGAGCTATTTAAAAATGCATTTTTAGGGGATAGTTCGGTGAAAATCAAATTCAAGCATATTAACTTTGACATGTTCTATGTCCTAAATTTGCTTCTTCACTTTGGAGACAGAGCAAAGATAACTCAGTACTAAGTACTTTGCCAAAATGTTTCTTAAAGTGCCTCCAAATCAGCTTTGGGATCCATGATATGATTAGAGTGTCTCATCTGTTCATTTTTTGATTAAAATTAATACATCACTCTGGATACACGGAGGTGAATAACAATATTATTTTCATTGTCATTTGAGTTCACATTCATAATTTTTTGAATACAAAACTTGGAGACAAGCCTTAGATACTTTAATTATAAAACATATTTAGTGAGGTACATTTTACAAAAGACAGTGTACCCACCTATCCACATCAGTGCATGAAATCTTTTGTCAGTTTTAGGGAGCACTTGAGCCATTTCATGGTGGCTGAATATATCAGCAATCTCCCCAAACTTTAATATAAAGCTTTAAGAAGGCCTAGTAATGCCACTCTCAAGCAGAACTAGGGTCTTTTAGTATTTCTTATTTCAAAAGATTTCTTTTGACTGATATCATAGCAGAACCACTTTTGATTCCCTATGATCCTTTTCGTTTGATGGATCTTTAACAAAGTATGTATAAGAGTATGTTAAATTTACTAATCCTATCTATAAGGTGCATTATTTTGTCCAAATTCAAATGGCCATGCTAAAAACAACGTTTTGGGGGATTTCTTTTTTTTATGTGTAGTTTGGTAAAGAATAAGTACAAAAATGCACCATTGAACAGACATATAGAAGTATAGGTCCTGTATGTGAAAATTAACTTATAGCCTGCATTGTTTAACGGGATGCTGGGCCCAGGTGTGAGTGTTTTGACATGCTTCCTTTTTCTAATGTCCAGCTGAGATTATACTGTAGAGGTACAGCTTGGCAAGTTTGCTCCAGGTTCTGTGTGTGCATGTATGTGTGTGTGTAGGCGAGGGCCACGTCTGGCCACATCTAGTGATGCGGAAAGGGTTCAGGTCTCTGTGGTTAAAGTATTTTCCACTCCTTTCCAAGCCTATCCTTGGAGCTTCTGCTTCCTGAGACATGTGCCCTCCCCAAAGGCATCCCCTCTAAGGCCTTACTGGCTTGAGGATTGGAAACAATGTTGCCTGGTAATTAGGGCTGGACTCGAATATTCGAGTATTCATTCGGCGGGATGGCATTCAAATTTTCATTTTGAGATTTGAATATTCGAAAGAAGAAGAAAAAAACATTTTACACGTGACTTCGATCCCTGCAAATCCAAAGGCATCTAGCTGCAGACTCCTGGAGAGTGGAGCGCCACATGAAACACATGACCTCCTCTCATTACAACCCATGACGTCAGTTATAAAACGAGTGGATAAATACGTAAACTCCGGAATACAGCATTTTTCAGTTGGAAATAATATTGACACCACATATTTAATATTAATAATGAATAATAGTTATTTTTGTTCATTGTTCAAGCTTCGAATATTCGATGTTTTTCTCTACCGAATACTCGAAGCTCAAAAAATGGCATTCGGACCAGCCCTACTGGTAATATAGCACAACCAAACTGGAATGTTCAGCAGTGTTTCAGAAACTCAGTGATGTTCTTGAAGAAATGAAACAAATACAGTTACAGGATTTACAGCTGAAGACTTCAAGGTGTGAGCAAGTCCTTAGACTCAGCTCAGATCCACAGTTTCTCTAATCCACAGAAATCCAGGCACATTTCTCAGTATAAATAGAATAAGCAGACCACATGTAGGACATACTTTTACCATTGGTCTAACTGTCATGGTGTCTAATAGTGGCAGATTAGCTAACATACGCTACATTAAATCAGCATCGGCAGTTTATCCTCACATTGTTATAAGAAAAACAGATCACTGTATGCAGGAGGAATCATTTCAATAAAAAACAGAAAAGTATGATTACTGCACATGAGTTTAAATAGGTAACAAATCGAATAATCATCCTCTCTTTTTTACCAGTGCTTCACTTAAAATAGACATCTATAGTTGAAAACAGTAAACAGCAATATTCAAAAACTGATACATTGTAAATGTATAAAGTGTCCCCTTGCATCATGCATGAACACACCACAGCACACAATATGAACATTGTGAAAATCACACTTTGCATTTAACCAATTCACCAAGTGAAGCCGTGGGAGGCAATTGATGCAACCCCTGAGGAGCAGTGTGTCCCTTCTTCAAAATACTTTCAAACCCACCACCTAACCACCACGGGACAACTCCCTAGGCACTAGGCCCTTTGTACATCACACTGGCTTGCATTTAGACTTAGACTGCTTAAAGACCTCAATATTCATAGGACATGGCGATGTTCAGGGGAAGACTGTAGGTAGGACATCACATACTGCATTTGGAATATTTCGATGTTCTTTTTTCCATAAAGAAAATTAGCCAAGACACAAAACTGACTTTATCACTGCAATTTTTCAGTTCCTATCAGTGAAGACCATTGTGCGTCACTCCAATTTTTCAGAAACGGAGATACCCACTTTTAATTCTGCGTAACCAGTGAAGTGGGATGAGTGCAATTTTTACTCACCCTGCTTCCTCACTGGTCATGCAGGTATACCAGGAAACTTTAGGGTAAGTGAATGTAACTACGTTCAATTAAAACTTTTTTGTTTAGTAAATTGCTTCTACCTACCTCACTCCTGGATGCATATTATGATTTGTTGCATACATAAGCTAATTTTGTTGTTTAAAAAAAATACCACACATTCTCCAATTCAGTCCTCAGGGACTGAATTCCATTTTTCATTTCATGTACTCAACTGGGTCTGGTGGCAAGGAGAGCAAAATGATTCAGATTCTGTGAGAGATTCAAAGTAATATAGCAGTGGTCAATTCAGTTAAACTAATCTAAATTAAATTACCTCTTCATGTTGGGACCTGAAGTGTGAAGACTGATTAAACAAGATTAACTTCTATAAGTTACACAAAAACAAGATTGCAAGGGCTGTAAAGTGATTTACTGAAAGCTTTGCCAGCCTGCGACAGTTTTGCTCGTGGTTTGTGCTCTCCACTGCGTTCTGTTTGTGACACGGTGGCCTCTGGCAGGTTCTCTGGATGAGGAAGACTATATCTCACTGCCTTGAGCCAATGCAGCTGTTCCTTGCGTATGACATCTGGGGCTGACAGATCGTCATGGCGCCAGCGGTGCCCCACACACCCCTGGGCGCCACACACTACATTCACGCCACACCCCTCTCACATCCTCCACTTCCAGATGCATGCTGGGGTGCCACGGGGTGCCATCCAATCTCATCATGGCCCGGCCTCGCAGCCAACGCTCTGCGTCTGGGAGCCAAGCCATATGTCAAGGTCAAAGCTGGGTAAGGGAAGAGTGTAGAGCACCTCGTCTGAGAAATAGCACAAGATTTCAACTGTGATTACTAGGAAAAGACAAACAAGAACATGTCATGCTGTGAGTCTTGGGAAACACCACAGCATTTTTCAACCTAATCCATCGCATCTGTGTTGTACCATGATTTACAATCATTTTGACCCATCTTCCCATAATAGGAGACACCACCTGAAGCAGTTTCCTCAAGGATCAATCACGTTTTCTAATTCAAATTCTGAATTCCACTTGAAGATTTTGGGTAACTGCTGAATTTCATATTCAGTTATATTCAGTTGCCAGCTGTCATTCTTTTTATTCTTATCGGCACACTTATTCTTTGCAAAATAGAAGAAAGGGCAAAAATATTTCTGGTTATATTTAATTTACTTAATGTTTTCTTGTATGCCTCCCTCTGGAAAACCAGTCCCATCTCAGCAAGAATTACTGATAATTTACAAAGTTTTTACTTAATGACAGTATTTCACTTTTAATTGAAAAATGAATGAGTGTTCTACAAAAGTACAGAAGGACAGAAGAATTGGAAGACATACGTTTTTTAGGGTTTGGTTTAAGCCCCTTAATTCCAGTGAAGGTCAAACTTAATGCTTCAGCATACCAAGACATTTTAGACACCACCATGCTTCCAACTTTGTTGACCCAGTTTGGGGAAGAATCTTTTCTATTCCAGCCCGAATGTGCCCCAGTGCACAAAGCAAGCTTCATAAAGATATGGCTGGATTTTGGTGTGAAATAACTCTGACCTCAACCCCATTGAACACCTTTGGGATGAACTGGAACAGAGATTGTGAGCCAAGCCTTCTTGTCCAACATCACTGCCTGACCACACTTTACAAAATGAATGGGCACAAATTCCCACAGAAACTCTCCAAAATCTCAAGAAGTGTGCAATGACATTAAAGTCTCTTTTGGCAAAACGATCAGTCTTCCCAATACTTTGGTCCATTTCATGGATATCATGGTACCAACAAAACACTCCAATGTGCCTTAGAGGTTGTGCCATCATTTCGACTTGCAAGTAATCATACACAGCAATGTAAAAACAGAGTTAAAGCACAGTACCTGCATCTCACAATACGATGCAACATTAGACACCGGGGAATTTTGGAGCAAAACAACTGGGAACAGCTGGAGTAGTTGATTTTGGAGAAGTTGATTTTGATTTTCCTGTGGGGCCACCACACCCTCACATGGGAGCAGGAGGCTGAGAAAGACACATCTGGAAGGCCCAGACTGTGTTTGGATTACCACAACTGGATGAGCGCGCTCCCATCCGGACTGCATATCATCTCCCAGTCCTTTCTGTTCGCAGGGAAGTTTGCTTTGGCTCATCCCGAAGGAGCAGACACAGTGGCTTAGAGCATGCTGCGGATGGCAGGGCATGATCTCCAGTGAATCTTTGGGAGTGACTTAGCTTGTTGTGATCAGGCCCACTCCACACACAGGGATTTGGTCACAGTTCTCCTTGATCAGTCACTGTGACTAAATGTAATGCTCTCTTGTTCAAAAGATAAATGAGCAAAAATGCACTAAACTCTATTTAATGTCTTCAGTCCTCAGAGCATTTCCCGTTTTTGAAGATCATTTCAAAGCTACAGCAAATCATTTAAGAAACAGATTGAACTGAGATAACTCAAGTATTATTACTTAACAAACATTGTGTTGTTACTATTCCAATTGTACACTGCTGTATCTACTAATTCAAGAAAAACTGAAGCTGTATTTGGCTTCCCTTGATCAATATCTTGCCATGGCCAAGAGCTCTGAAGAAACTAAGCAGGAACTGTGTGGAAAAGAAAGGAAAGGTGAGACTGAGCATCAGCAATGTTTTTCTTCCTTCATGGATTGATTTGTCCCAACATGGGTGTGATTCATTTGAAAGCTAGTTTAATAGATAAATGGATGGATGGGCGGATGGGCGGACAGATGGACACTCGGACAGACCGATGGATGGTTATCAGAATATTCCAGTTTCAGGCCTCAGTGATATATCTAGAACTTCCAGAAAGCTTAAGAGCTGTTTGCCTCACAAAACAGCCACTGGAGATTTGATGAACCTATTGTTTTTAACCAAACCTCAAAAGTAAAACAAGAGAATCACTGCAGTACTTGACAAGTATGAATACAAATAGGTTTGTATTGAAAAAAACAAACAACATATGAAACACACGTTCCTAGAAATCATAATGGTCTTCAATATGGCCTGGAAAACTTTCTCTAAATGTTAACAACAAAAATTTAAAAAAAATTGTGATATGCACTGAGAAATCTATGAAAGAGTAAAATGTATGATCATTACTTCCATTATATTGAGATATATAATTATGTGGTGTGTAGAATATGATTAGATATTTCTTTTTTGAGTTTTATATGTTACCATGGAACTGTCTGTATCAGGCCAAAGCGACCATATAGAGATACCAACTTTTATTTTAATCTAGAAGTTGGGTCACAAGATATTAAAAGGAAAACCAGTATTCATTTGATTTTTTCTATATTTAATTGCCAAGCCCAATGATTCAGACAGCTCTTGTTGGGTGTTGAGTGTCTACAGCAGCTGGATCCTGCATGGGCATTTAAACCAATGACCACTGATGTGGGAGGTGTATATTGTTTGCATAGAATTCAAACACTGGCAAAACTAGAGAATAGGATGTTGGTTTAACTGGGCAGTTGATATGAGCTGGACTGAACAGTGGATATTCGCTACTGTGTGGGTGCAGGTTGTGAGAGTATATGCAGACTGCCCGATTCTATCACCATCTGGATCAACAAGGCCAGAGTTGTCAGGCCACAGTAAATACTTCCCTGGGGGAAAGCAGAGCAAAACAACCTTAAATCGCAGCCCTCTGTTATTACGACCATGTTTTCCCAACTAATGTACTACAGCGCTCTGCCTCAGGTTAGCGTCCTAGAAATATGAATCTGTCAGAATGCCAGGAATGTTTGACATACAGCTTCTTAATTTGGTTCGAACAGCCTGTAAGTAGAGGTTTTAAAACTGAAAACCTAGGATGCTTGCATGTGCATAAAATGATGAAGCTTAACATTCTAAAGCATGAAACAGGCTTGTCCTTTGTCGGAATTCATAGCAATATGTGTAGCAAGAAACATGGCTTTCAAGATGCTCCCCCATCATCTGCCAAAAGCCTTAAAAGACACATCTGCAAGGCCCTCCTTAGACATCCCCACCACCGCAGTTCCTCAAGTCTCTCCCACTGATGGATGGTTTGTCGAGGAGGGAGCTAGAGGAGGGGAAAAAAACGGGCACTTGCAATTCATCAGGGCCGGAATAATGAGTGGAGAGCTACATTGATTTAGCCCGGGGCTTACAGCTCGAACATCTGGCCCAGTTGGCAGGCAGCTCTGGGGCCGGCACTATTGGAAAGCTTTCTTTGGAGCGTCCAGATGCAGAGAGAGGAGGACTGGTACAAATGCCACAGATGGAAACGCTGGAACAGATGATGCAGTGGGCAGCGCCTGCCGCCGTTGGCACAGGTAGCTTGTCTCCAACAGCTGGCATAGGTTAGGCATTCTTGGGAATTGGTGCCTCAAATGTTCGCACTGGCAGAGGTTGCGCTTGTGGTACATACACACACCATCCGCACAGGCCTCATCAATCAGGAGATCTACGGGAAAGAATGGAAAATTAAGACAGAGATTTGTTTGTCCCCTGTGCAGTTTCTAATTTGGGTGTTTCTAATTATTATGTGACTACTCATCTCTTAGTGTTGCTGTCTAATGTAGAAAACACAACACATTATCACTATAGCACAATTTCACCCTTTTTACATATTTGTTTATACAGTACCTAGAAAAAATGGCTTTGAGCAACATTTTAGATATTCCATTTTAATAACATTTTTCAGTTTATAGTTAGGAATGAACAATTTATGTGTGTAAGTTTTATTAAAGCTGTTTTGAGGGCTATTAATGCATAGAAAACATGCACTACTCTGCAATGCGTGTGAATGTTATAATTAGTTAAAATGAAAAGGTGTGGGGCAGAACAGGGAG
>JBBMFX010000141.1:9232701-9248917 GCA_037832545.1 Rhabdalestes septentrionalis
AAATGACTAAATTGTCCCTCGGTAGGTTTAGCGCTTGTACGTCTTTTTTCTGTTTGTAGTGACTAATTTAGAACTTGCAGATTTGAGCTGCCTGAATTGGCTAGACAGCTGTAATCGCACTCCTCCTAGTCTTAATCTCTTTATCTGGGCAGCAGCTGCCATATGGCCTCAGTCAGCTGGATCAGATGTTCATAAGCCTCCTTCTCTGTCCCTCTCTGTCCTCCGAGCCTCCTAATTTGATCGCTGCTACCTTGCGAGCTGTACTGCAATCTTTATTTTTAGCCATCTTAAGGATTAGGATTGATGTAGACTACAGGGCACTTAAAGTGATTGTATTGTAAATCTGCTGTGGGCTGCCTCTTTGGGGAGGATGTTCCATTTCTCGAAAGATTTGGGGAGGAGAGCGAAGAGGAGGAGGGGTTGGCTAGGGGTTGGCTGTCCCACGTCTGCCCCCTCCCCGTAAGCCCCTCATTAACGAAGGTCTGAGCACTGTTTAAGGGGGGGTTTGGCTTGGTATCCCAATCAGATTTAAATGAAGATTCAAATGAGTTCATTTAAGTGCGCTGGTTGAACATGGTGCCCATGCATTTTTTGAGGCGGGAGCTGTCTCCACGGGTAACAGGTGTGATTTTAACATTTTTTCTCTATGTTCCACTTTGACTTATTATAATTATTATTTTTAAATTAGTTGTAACATCAACACTGATCAGTTCAGGGATTTGTTTTTCCTTTTTTTTTTAACTGTTCATCTCTGCTTGTCTCTTGCTTGGTGACTGGATATCTACTGCTATTATGGAAGTTGTGCTGATGTTACACTGCCTCCCTCGACGTAACCTTAAAGATCATGGTACTTAGGATTCTTAGGAAGGCTGCTACAGTGTGACTGTGCTGTTGAGCTGTTTGTGTACCTGTAAGCCTGTTACCTAAACGCACCGTCCTGGCCAAAGTGGGTTATTAAAAATAACTGCTCCAAGAGCACAAAGAGGAAAGGCAGCGAAATGACTTGCGCACTCGCATCTGTGGCATCGGGATTTCAGCTCTTAACAGTGTTAGCGCATCCACACAGACCGAGCACATCCGAACAGATCTTATAAGTAATTTTAAAGGATTCTATCATTTCATTTGTTTCACTGATATTTACTCGTCATTTAAAGTTGTACTTGTAAAATGAAAAACTCAAACTAAATATTAAGAGCACACAAGCTGAATACACTAAGCAGGCAGAGGATTGCAGAGAAAAATTAGGATAGCAGATATTGTGACTTTATTTGTTTGAACTTGAATCTTTGTAATCCTTTTATGTCGGCTCTGTGGTGAACATTTTTCTAGTGTTCCCACAGGGATGGAGGGAGGGAGGGGAGGGAGAGAGAATTAGTGCGAGAGCCAGTGAGTGTGTGTGTGTGTGTCTGTGTGCACTGGGAGAGAGAGAGAGAGAGAGAGAGAGCGAGAGTGGGACTAAGCGGGTGGGAAAAGAGAGAAGTTTCATACAGGGCTGCAAACAAAACAATTGTTGTTCTGCTGGGCCTCTCTAACATCTGTGGTCTGTTGCAGGTTATGAAGACAGCATGGAGTTTCCAGACCACAGCAGACATTTGCTACAGTGTCTGAGCGAGCAGAGGCATCAGGGATTCCTTTGTGACTCCACTGTTCTGGTTGGCGATGCCCAGTTCCGAGCTCATCGCGCAGTGCTGGCTTCATGCAGCATGTACTTCCATCTCTTTTACAAGGACCAGCTGGACAAAAGGGACATTGTTCATCTGAACAGTGACATTGTCACAGCCCCAGCCTTCGCTCTCCTGCTCGAGTTCATGTACGAAGGGAAGCTCCAGTTCAAATCGCTGCCTGTAGAGGACGTGCTGGCCGCCGCCAGCTACCTCCACATGTACGACATTGTCAAAGTTTGCAAGAAGAAGCTGAAGCAGAAGGCCACAGCTGAGGCGGACAGCACCAAGCGAGAGGAGGATGCGTCCAGCTGTTCTGACAAAGTGGAGAGCTTCTCTGAGGGCGGCAGCACGGGCCGACCAGCCACCGCCGACCTGCTGCACAGTGATGATGAGGAGCTAGAGGGCAAGCGGGACTGCCTACAGGAGCCAGGCAGCATGTGGATGCGCTTGGCCTCCGAGCGAACTGCCTCTCCGGCAACTAGCCCCAGAGAAGCAGAGCCACGCGGGCCTGATACTGGCAAGTCCCCTGCGGTCAGCCCTAGCAGCTCCACGGGTTCATTGTCTCACCGTTCTGTGCCCTCCCGCAGGGTGTCAGCAGACACAGATTGCGTGCTGGACTTGTCAGTGAAGTCGGGCCTGAGTGGGCCGCCTGGGGAGGCCGTGGCCGGCGGGAACCCTTACTTCTGTGGCCCGGTGACCCCAGACAGCTTGCAGAGTGCCCTAGTGCAGGTGAAGGTGGAGAAGGACGCAGGCTCGGATGACGACGAGCTGGCGAGTGGCGACTATGAAATGGAGCACAGTGGCCTGAAGGAGCCAGCCAGCACCAATGGCACCCACAGCATCCACACTGTCCAGCAGCGGAGGCTAGGCCTGGAGGCGCACCTCTCCGCCCTGCGCGAAGCCTCACTGGCTAGTGAGCTGGAGCGGGACAGCAAAGTGGAGGACGAGAGTGAGGCGCTGGGTGGCGAGAACGATCGCGGTCAAGAGGCGGCGAGTGTGGAGAGCTCGCTGCTGCCCTATGTGTCCAGCATGCTAGGAGCGCCACACGCGCAGATCTTCATGTGCCCCTTATGCAACAAGGTCTTCCCCAGCCCGCACATTCTGCAGATCCACCTCAGCACGCACTTCCGCGAGCAGGAGGGTGTGCGCGCCAAACCGGCGGGCGATGTGAATGTGCCCACCTGCTCCATCTGTGGCAAGACCTTCTCCTGCATGTACACACTGAAGCGGCATGAGCGGACCCATTCGGGCGAGAAGCCCTACACATGCACCACGTGTGGCAAGAGCTTCCAGTACTCACACAACCTGAGCCGGCATGCCGTGGTGCACACGCGTGAGAAGCCACACGCCTGCAAGTGGTGCGAGCGGCGCTTCACACAGTCAGGGGACCTGTATCGGCACATCCGAAAGTTCCACTGCGAACTGGTCAACTCTCTGTCCGTCAAGAGCGAGGCACTCAACCTGCCTACAGTCAGAGACTGGGCACTGGAGGATAGTTCTCAAGAACTTTGGAAATGAAAGCTAAAATGACAACCCTTTCAAACTGCTTTTTAAGTTAAGAAAGAGAGAGAGAGAAAGTGAGCAACATTGTGGGGCAGAGAGGTAAGGAAAGAGGTGGGCAGGGAGGAGGTGGGAAAAAGTCTACATCAGTCATGTTTTCTTCTATGTACATTGCTTATCTTGTTAAATTGCACTTTACTAGCACAAAAAATGTTACTACTGATTTTTATTTTCTGTTTTTTTTGTTGTGGGATTTTTTTTCTTCCTGTTTTTATAAAACATCGGTGCTGGCTAAGGCTAACACTTCTGATATAAAATGTGTGAATCTGGATTTGACGGTGTATATACATACACTTCTGTACACTCCTGGATTTTATTGAACATCCATGCCATGACAAAAAAAAAACATATGAAGATTTCAGGTAATACATTGAGGAAGTTCAAAACTGATAAGCATACACTAAACGGGTACTATGATCCTATATTTACCTGTACACATAAGGCTCATTTATGAGCATGTGTATATAGCGTGCACTACTATACATTTTATTTTGCAAATACCATACCTGGCGTGTGAGTGTGGCCGCACGCTGACAACAGCGTGTTAACAAGTCAGTCCTTTAAATCCTGCGAGAATGTTTGCTCGAAAAAGCTCCAACCTTATGTTATTTAGGCTCTTGTACATTTTTTTTGAACTAGTGATAGGAAACTTGACTGATAGAAGACGAAAAGGCACTCATGCAATGTACAGCCTCCTTTTTCATATCAATTGACACACTTTTATATAATTTGATGATTGAACGGATGATTCTTTCATCTTTAATTTAGTTGCAGACCCTCAACACTTCTTTTCTACTGAGATTGGGTTTACGTTTGCTGCATTTCTAGATATTTCTGTAGTGTTTTTTTTTTGTTGTTGTTGGTTTTTTTGTTTTAAAAATGGGATCTGTTGTTGCATGATGTCCAACATGTATATTTAAGAAGATGTGAATTGCTGTATTACTGTACACTGTAATTGACCGATTCATTACAGGCAGGGCACCTGTCTGTTTAAAAAAATATATATACTTTAATATTACAGCTGTAGAAATTGCATGAATTTTATTTAACTTACTCTTATTTTTGTTGTTGTTTTGCATTGAAGAGTGTATTTTTAATTAACTCATTTGATTCCTCAGTCATTTTTATTTTTATTTTTTTGTTTTGAGTTTTTATTTTTGTTTTTCGTTTCCCCCTCCTCTTGCTAGAGGGTCTGTGGTGACTCCTGTGAAGATGTTCTGCTGGGCTGTGAAAGTGGTGTAAATGCACTGATGTTATGGTATGTCTGTGCCCGAGGGTTCTTGCTCCAGGCTTGTAGTAGAACACAGGAGTTTGATTTTGGGGCTGGGTGTCAGCAGAGGCTCAACATTTTTCCAAGGCTAGTGTGGTTCCTGCTTAGCACCTCCTCACGCGCTGCTGTTCTCCACTGCTGGTCTCCAACTGCTGTCTGAGTATCCTGTTTACTCGCATCTAGCATTTGAAAAGTGTCAGCGTTTCTTTTTCTTTGTTTGTAATTTATTTATTTATCTGCTCGATTGGCACTTGCTTCAAATTCTGTGGCCATGAAGATTTAGTTTGCTGTGATAACGTGTCTGCTCACGTAAAGATGGGCTCCTCAGATCTACTGTGTTTGGCGAAAGCTGAAGAATCCGTAAATGGAATAAAGCGCCAATCGGTGTGTGTGTGTGTGTGTGTGTGTGTGTATGTATATGTGTGTGTATATGTGTGTGCGTGCATATGGGCTCCCGCGTGAATGTGTGTTATTGCGTGTGTGAGTGTTTTTGTACTCAAAGCATAATCCTTCCTTTAACAGGAGAAAATGTTTGGCATGCGCGGTTGCACCTTTATAGGCTTAACAAAATTAGATTAATGCTGAAAAGATGCCTTTATGATTTTAACTCTTTAATTAATTGACATTATTAATTGACATTATTAGATTATTGCAATATCTATAAATTCTAGAATTAAAAAATACGACGATTACAGTGCTGTAGAAAGACTTTTTTTCGACGTTATGTATGTGATTTGAAAATATTTCTTTTTTTTAAATCATTGTTTTGTATAAATTAAGATCATTCAGCTTTCATACTTTTATTTGTCCCATTTTTTTTCTTTTGGAGTGAATGTGAAACAAAGTTCACAAGAAAAGGCTCTCCTTGACCTCAAGCGTCAAATCATTAAGGATAAGGCAAAAAAGAAAAATGAAAACCTAAATTTGGACAAGCGCTGTTGTCATGGAGCTGTGTGTGCGGTGCAGAAGCGCTGGGCCTGCTGCAGAGTGAGGAGGTTTTGGAGGCTCCACACTGATGGTGGGCAGGGAGGGAGGTGGGGAAGGGAATGAGTGAGAGAGGGAAGGAGGAAGGGAGGGAGGGCTCGCGTGCCTCTTGGGCCCTCAGGGGCTTAAGCTTCCCCAGCATAGGTTTTGGTTGGTGCAACAGTTAGTGAAAAGGGTTGAGCTTTCCAGCAGCACGCACTCCTCGTGGCGTTTTGCACAGTGGTACTTTTACCTTTTGCACTCTAAAATGTGAAAGAAAAAAAAAAAGATCAACTGTGGGGTTTTTTGGTTTTTTTTCAGAGATGTTTTGTCCTTTTTTTAATTTATTTTTTTATTTTTATTTTGCTGGCTTCTAATATTGTACTTGACCGCCTTAAACTACTGTTAACAGCCTATTGATGCTCAGAGGGGGAGAACTGGAACTGGCGAGTTTACTGGATGTATTTTATTTCACTTCTGTTTAATGGCAATGAAGCTGTGAAATGGCGTATGAAGCATGTCCATAAAATAGACGAACCTTTAGTTTACTTGAAACTTGGAAACGCCCAGCTTGAAGAAGAACAACGGCAAAATTGTAACCTAGTGCATAGGAGACGGGAGAAAATAAAAAGAACGATATCTGTCGGGGGGGAAAAAGTGGACAATCGCTTTTTGGAGAAGAAGCAGGTTGACTTCACATGTGTTTGCTTCCCTTTTGAGATTTTTTGGTATGTTGACATTGTTCTTTTTATGGATTTAGGCATTTAGCTTTGACAATCATAGTATGTTTCATTTTCTCAAGGGAAGTAAATTATGAGGCTGTTTAGTTTTGTACTTTTTGGTGTGCTGTTGGTGAAATTTTTAAATTGTGTGCAAACTGCAATAAATTATAAGTACCTTCATCTCGGAGATGTGCCATTTTTCTCTTTCTCTCTCAATGCTGATAACCTTTGCAACTGCCAGAGATAGTCACGATTTGTAGGCTGTCAAGGCAGTGTGTTTTTTGCCTTCAGTTGAATAATCTTATTTACTGTAGATGTTGCGTGGGTGGAAGAATTTTTTCCAGTGCGTGAGGTCTGTGGATTGGGTACTGTCCGGATGTGTGTGTGTGTGTGTGTGTGTGTGCGCGCGCGCTTGTGCATGGCCTGTGTGTGTTTGTTGCTTTAATATCTGGCTGGTGCTCCAGCAAACCGTGGGTTGGACCTGGGAAAATGTGCAGCAGCTTGACGACGACTAACCCCTCCCCCTACCCCCTCATAGATATATACACACACACACACATACACACAAATACATACATGCTCAAAGGGTGCTGCAAGAGATCTTGAAGTACAGCTTTCAGCAAAACAAAGCAGGTTTATCTTTTGTCTGGCTGCTCAGCAAACCTGGCCTTACAGATGCTCTTAAGACTGACCACTTTTTAAGTCAGCAAGCGTTGCTCAACAGGCCTTCGCCACAGATGGCCCTGTGCGGGAAGCCTCCCTGCCCCCCCACCCCCCCACAAAAAAAAAACCACACACACACACACCCCACCACCCCCTTCCAAGCAGATGAATATTATCCTCAGTTTTGAAACGCTGTGTCTTTAGTCCCCCTCATCCATGGCTGAATTTGTTTGCACTGCCACTGTTACACAGACTCGCATTATTCACTTATTTGCATCCTTAAACAATGCAGCATATACACACGCATGCAGTTCTAATGGTTTGACAACCAAAGAAGCAGCACTTTTAAAGTTCTACATTAACTTCTCCCATTTTCTCTTTGACGGTTTAATAAAGTAGTCATTAGCGGAGTAGGAGAGAAGGCCCAAGTTAACCATGACACCAAACATTTTCCCTTAAAATTTCCTTTGCTTTCTAATGCACTGCATACTGATTAATTCACTGTATACCTTCACATCGAGTGCTGCACAGGTTTCTTCCAGTGATGCTGAAAGTAAGTAAAAAAAAAAAAAAAAAACCTTTTCATGATTAATCAGTGTTTCTTCAGTGCATATAAAAATGAAAGACTATCGTATCTCAATTTCATCAATATAAATGTATGTTGCTGAATGCAAATCATTAACATCTGGTAAGTTTGTGTTCATTTGGGACATCTTGTCTTTCTCTCTCACATTCTTGTTCTCTCACTATCTCTCTCTTGCGCTATGAATTTAGGTCATTAATTTGTATCTGTCCTTTGTTTACTCAAGGAGAGGGGACAAAAGGGCAGCTGCAGAAACATTTGGCTGTGCCGAAGGGTAGTGGGCTCAACATGTTAAGTGTGGGACCAGCTTGTGCCCGAAGTTCGCAGGAGCTGCGTGCCAGGCTGCTGCACATGGCCACGGCAGGCCCAGCCTTTACACTGAGGTATGACTGACTCTGCTGACACAAATAACCAGTGAACGCCGTAACCCTTTCTTTTATTTCTCCTCTGTGCTCACCCGTCTTCTAGAAATGTGGAGAAAATAAATGGAGACGTGCATGGTGGCTTTAGTCTTTGATAGTTGATGACACCATGTTATCCAATGAGCGATGCATTACAATGAGGAGTTGCGAGACTCTGCAAGAAGAAGGCCAGCGGCTAACGCTGTAAAGGGTTTGTAGGGACTGAAAAGATTGTTAAGCCCAAAGTGAAAGAAAGAATGAAAAAAAAATAGAAGATACAAGGGCAGAGCAGATAAAAAGGTAGGGAAGACGTGCACGTTTCTTTAGAGAGTCTGTTGGGTTTAAAAGGCAGCCATTGTAGAGAGCAAACCGCGCACAGCCAGAAGGCAAAGCAACAAGCGGCCTGCCACGGCCTCCCAGACAATGCAGTGGTGCTGCTGGGTGGGGGGGGGTGCGCATTGGGGGAGAATTTTTTTTCAATGGGGAGGGGCACACCATCCAGCCTGCGTCCCCTAACAAAAGAAGACGCAATCTCCAACTTAAATATCCATGTGTGTCTGTGTCTGTGTGTGTATGTGGTGGGGGGTGTCTGTGAGAGAAACAGGCCAAGGTTCCCCCTCCATCCGTCTGTCACACACAAAAGCACTCAAAGTCTGTGGAACTCTCACAGGCTGAGATAAAACACTGTTCCTTTTGATTACAGGAGAGTGAAGAGTAGATGTGACAGATGAGTGTCACACATGTTCGACGAACTCAATAAACACTCAATTAAAATGTATTCACACACACACACACACACACACACACACACACACACACACATATATACGTTCCTCTCAGTATGTATTACTAGTTTTAAAATTCACAGTTCGGTGCGGCACATGTTCAATAGGCCAGTAGGCCGCTCTGTGCACCAGCTGTTGGTTGTGTTTCTGTCTGGTGCAGATAAGTGGGCATCAGGGCGTGGGATGTTGATATGGTGTGTGTGTGTATGGGGGGGGGGGGGGGGGGGGGGGGTCTTGGCAGGATCCAAACCCCCCCCCCCCCCCTCTTGGCAGGATTCAGACTGTGACAAGTCAACACTTTTCCCTGCTCCGGCGACCTTAACGGGTTCACGCCTGGACAGTTCATGTGTGTCTGATACTTAATGACACATTAAAACCAAAGGAAAAAAGTGATCCCCTGAATACATTTGAAGTAAATGTACAATACAGACATGATTGTAATTACTTCAACAGAACAAGAAAAGTTAGTAAATGAAAAGACTATGTTTTTTTGCAATAAAAAAAACTGTACATTGTAGTTTAAAGGAGGGGCCCTCAGTTTCCTAGGAGTTTGCTCGGAGACACACTTTCTAGAATGATTTTGAGTTGGTGATATGGAGTGCTCACAATGCTCCAATTCATTGTGTAAATACGAGTTTAAAAAGTGTAGGGGTGCTGTTATGGTGTGCTCACGGTCCTGTAACTGGGAGGCCCTGCCAGTTGGTTTCACCTTATCTTTTATGTGGAAAGAAAAAGAGCAGTTTGTACCGCTGCTCTGCAAACAGCTGTGTACGCGTTCAATGCACAGCTGGCCAGCCACAGAGCGTCACCCACCAACCAACTCCCACGGGAGCCGATTACACGGAAAATATGCATTCTGTACGTGTATTTCCTTACTGTGTCGTTTTCTTGTGGTTAACATGGTGTGTTCAAGTTTAATAAAGGTTGTGGCTCGTTAAAGAGATCTGAAAACGTGGATACTAATCATCATCACTCACAAGGAAAACTCGACCACTCAACTCATGTTTACTGTCTTCTGAACACTCGATTGTTTCGTCTTTTTTTTTTTTTTTTGCAGAAATGTACTCAAGTGTCAAAATAAAAAGATGCTTATTTAATACAGGCATTATTATGGGTTTTAGGGATAAAAAATATGATGTAAATCCTAAAAAGCCTGGCTGCCTTAAAAAAGAGATCACAAATAATTTAATAGAGTTAATCAGTCTTATGCTCTGTTGTCTTATTGAAAGTTCAGTCGAATCTAAAATTTCAGGCAGAGTAACTTACTTTGTAAACGGTAACATCGAATATAATGTGTTGGAGTGTACATGGGTTTCTGCCGGGTGTTCTGATTTCCTCCCACGGTCCATGGTGTTAGGTGGATTGGAGTTGCTAAATTGCCTCAAGGTGCATCTGCATACATGAATGTGTTGCTCTGTGTCTCTGCCCTGTGATGGACCGGCGTCCAGTCCGGGGTGTTTCTTCACCTTTCGCCCTGTGAAAGCTGGGATAGGCTTCTGCTTACCCTGCGGCTTTGGTTAGAATAAGCAGAAAATGAATGAATGAACTCTGCTGGTGCTGTGATATTATTAGGACAAGCAAAGCGATCATAAGTATTTTCCTGCTCTTTCAGTCAGTGCCAATGACAAATAAACAACATTACCAAATACACAAATGCGTAGACAATGTTTGTTGCAGGTCCATGCAATAAATAATTCTGCTGTTTGGACTCAGATATGACTGATTTGTTGGAAGCCATAAACAATGAGAAAGATATTGTGTCCAGGATGACGAACCGAGCGGCGGATGGTTTCAGCTCTCGGAATTAAGTTCGAAAACTGCAGAGATCAAACCTTGATACAGAAAATGCTTCAGGAAATGACTAATAATAGATAATTACAGTATATTATTTATGATTTACTAACTTCTTTGTGTTGCCGAAAAATTTAAATATTCAATACAAAAAAATATTAAAATCGCTTCTGGCCTAATCTTTTTTTCTGGCTATTATTTCACTCTGCAGTTTTTAATATTGAATGAAATAACTGTTAGTGTAACAATAAAAATAAATAGTTTTACATTAGCGCATCTTGATGTGTAATTATCGTGTCTTTTTGTCCGACAAAGTGTTGCAAAGAAGTCATTAATGATTATAATAGTAATATAAAACAATTTAAGGATGTAAAAATGTGCCACTAAATTTAGTTGGTGGGAAATAATCCATAAGTGGGAGAGCAAATAGAGGCCAAACAGCGCTAATGCAAGGTGGCAATTATTATTATTAATGTGATGCGAGTTGTTTTGTGAGTCCTGTTGAGTTGAATTGCTCTCCATGTAAGCCGTCGGGGCGGTTCAAGTGTTCTTCAGCTTCTTCCGGCTGAGGCCTGAGGCCTGTTTCCTCCCAGTCATTCTCGGCACTGTCCTCTAGAGCCTGACGTCCTGACACAGTCTGACACACACACACACACACTCACACTGCTGCTCCTTTATGAGGACACCCCCAGTGCTCAGTGAGTGTAAGAGTGTGTGCGTGTGTTTTCATGTGTCTGTGAGGAGCTGAATGAGTACTGGGAGAATGGCGGGGCCTTGTTCTGTCTGCTGTTCTGTAACACACTGTCTGCTAGATCCATCTCCAAGGAGGCCCCACACCTGCCTACCGCAAATGTGTGACTCAGCAGGACCCACACACTCCTCACACACTGCTGGAGCAGGAGAGCAAAGCTCAATACGCCACAGATGCACACTGCAACCGTGCCAAGCCACAGCTCAAGGATACAGATTTACAGAAATATCTCTCCTGCTAACGTGGGACCAATACATGCTTTATTGCTTTGGAACCAAACCACGCGTTCCTTCATCACACTTGCCGCTTAAAGCGATAGTCCAACAACAAAAAAATTATTTATGCAATTCTTCCTTCCCTGCAAGAATAGTAAATTGGCCAAGACTTGCTTGGTGTCTGAAGTTCATTTTCTTTAGTTTTGCACTGGAGCCACGAAGCGAGCAAGTAATGACAACCAAAACGTTCACACATCACACAAAGCAATGCACTCAAAGCAATCTTAGTGTGTCTGGCAGTGTATGACCGAGTATTATCCATACAGATGGACAGAGATGAAGATAAAAATGTACCTACTAAGTCCTTTAACCAACAAGATAAGTTTTAAAACAGCTTAAGTCCATTTTGGACTCAAGTCTTCCCTTTATAAAATTGTTTGTGGAAAGTGAAAATAATTCTACAATTGTACATTCAGTTTTAGACCCCAGGCTTAAGTTTTGGTTCTCCAGTCCTTGACACTGCCAAATATAAGCATTTAACTATAAAGCTTTAAGCATTTAACTTAAGAGGTGACATTGAAGTGACTACATGATCCTGTTTAGATTAGGAAAGATCTATAAACCCAAAACTGGATGCCACATTAACAATTTCATATAAAAAATATTTTTTTCCCCGGCAGTTCTGGTCACTGTGCATCCCCATAAAAAATCTCCTAATAATTACCACAATGTCCTCGGCCTTTTCTATGTTGTGGTTTTACCAGAAAGTAGATTATTTATATTGACGGAAAAAACCTTCTACTTAAACAGAATTCTGGTTAAATATTACAAGCCCTCCCAGTTATTTTACATGAAGTGAACAGTTTCTTCCTCTGTTATATGATCTCTGACACTTCCACTCTACCAAGCTGTGCATTGTCCATATCTGTAGATAACAGTATGTCATCTGGTGTGAAACCGCCTAAGCAAGTCTATTTAAAGGAAATGTTACGTACAGTCACACACCATACATTCCAATGTCCCTAACAACGGAAAGAAGCTAAACATCATCAGTCAGCCCAGTGTTTTTTAAATAATGCTAATTGGTGAACATTGACTTTAATTATTAGCAAAATTAGCTTTATTGACTGATGTATTCCTTTAACATCTAGGCCCAGTTTTAGACCTCCAGTCTGCATAATGCTAATATTATTGTCAGGTTACATGCTTCAACCGTAGCTCTCACTTATTATCTGCATTTTCCTCAAAACTCAAGTAAATTTAAGAAATATGGCTGCATTCCCAATTGCATGCTACTGAGTAAAGTTTAGTGAGTAAATATTTAGTGGGTTAATAGTTTGTAAAAATAGCATTCCCTCATTACCAGTGCATTCAGTAGTAAAGTATGAAAGTGTGTCATTTGGGATGCAGCCTAAGACTAAAGAACCACATGTGATTTTGCAAACGGAATATAGTTAAGCTTTATGACACCAAAACCCACGGGCAGATCATGTTCATGATATATAGACGACATTATTAAGCATCTGATGAAAGCACCTTCGTCTGAGCCTTTCTTCTGTCCGAATTCTCCTGCACACCTGGTGCTCTTTTCAATATTAAGACCTGCTCATGGTTGCAGGCGAATGTCGGTGTGAACAGGAGTGTGATTGTGATCATGGCCGCATGGAGATGCCAACCTCTCCACTTCCCGCGAGCTCCGGCAGCGCACGCCCCATCTGTCGCCTCCACCAACCTGCAGCAGTGCAGGAGTGGCCCAAGGCCTACTCCCAGGATTAATGCACACGACCTGAACTGGGTTAGAGAGAGAGGGAGAATGAGAGAGAGACGTGGGCTCAGTCTGTGGGACCTGGCACAACCAACTCCCCACATTCCCGCTCACAATGCGGCATTATCCACAACCATGCGGGACCCTTGGCAGGAGACGGAAGAGGAATCCTGAAGCTACCCAGAGTGGAAGTACATGTGATGGTGATAGTGTGGCATCGTAACTTTAAATCATGCCCTAAAACAAAGAAAGAGAAAATAGGAGACTGCTCAACTTGATTACTTCGATTTGCTCTCTGTTTCCTGCGGTTTTGACACTGCCGTGGTGGTTGCTATAAGGGGACATCTCTGGGTGCTAGGCTAAAAGTCTCCATCTGCCTTTCCTCTCCTGTGAGTGGGAGCATCTGAAAATGAAGACTGAATTCTTTTTGAACAGGCAGTTTTTGGCTTGCTGTTTGACTTTTCTCTAAAAATGACTATACTGCTGCACCCCTGCCTGTAAAGACCTTGTGTAGGATACGCCAACAACAAATGCCCTATTCAGAGTCAATAAAGGGCCTTTTTTAACCTTGATCCCAGATGTACTTAGTAATTAATGAGTCAGAAATGGAGAATGACTGCTTTAATTAGCCATACTGTTCAAAAGTAACGGCTAGAAATGACACAAAATGAATTGCACGCATGTCAAGTATACATTTGGCACGGACATGTTTGAGTTATTGTTTCAATGTAAAAAAAAAAAAAGATTCTGCAAAATAAGACTATAGGATTAAGATTTTTTTTTCACAAATTCAAATCATGATAAAATTATTACTGAGTAGTTGATAGAACATTCAATCTTTCAATGTGTTCAGAGATCAAAATGAGAAATTAAAATCACATTTTATCGCGGTTTTGTTATTGCGACCAGTAATTGTGACGTCTTATAACTTTATTCAGGAAGTGGAATGATGTGGTTGCTCCTATTAAGCTAATACAACAGCCTTGTAATTATAAGAGTGAGGAATTTAAGTGAGGGCCTTCAGTCAAGCCATAGCGGTTTCGGAGGTTAAAGCAGGACATAGGTGAAAACACAAACCAGTGTCATAAAATTTGCAGCAAATGTAGGTCACGCGTGTATTCACGATGGATGGACGTAATATTTGAAGCGAATGCTGGACATGTGGCAGCCCTGCGACCTGCTAGCGCACCTCCCCTGCCGGCCTGCTCAAGTCTCTCAAGACAGCACGGCCAGTGTGAGCGCCGATGGCCTTTCCACTCCCGCATGAGGCGAACGAGTGCCTGCATCCAGCACACATCTGCACACAGCATTATCATTAGCGCTCCCACATCGGCCAGGACCGCTGACAAAGTGAACAATACCAACAATCACTCCCCTCAGCTGCAACCATATGGGCGCCATACTTAGATTGCAGAGGGAGAGGGAAAAAAGAGAAGCAATTGTACTGGCATCTGTTTGGCAGTCCTTAGAAGCAGTGTTTCAAGATGAATTCGCTGTGCAAGGAAAGTTCTCTCTCTCCCTCTTCTTCCTCTCCCCCCACCCTCTCTCTCTCTCTCTCTCTCTCTCTCTCTGTCTCTTTCTTTTCCTCCTCTCTCTCTCCCTGTCTTTTTTGGACAGTCAAAAATATTGCAGGTTGCACTCCTGTCGGCTGGCTCTTGCAATTACCCGCACCTTAATGTGGCTTCTTAATGGGATGGGAGTGTGTGGGCCCAGATGGCAGAACAAGGTGCTTTTCGCAGTGCTCCCTCTGAATCCAGCTGGATTAACTTCCTCTCCAGGGGCGTCTTTGGAATTTCTTCCTCCTCCACTAGCCTCGGCTCCATCAAATAAACCGCACCGCATTCTTAAAAATGTAATAAAATATATTTTCACATAAATATGGCTTCATTTTTGACAGTACAAGGTAATGTGAGCAAAGGAAAAGGCTGTAAATGGAAAAGGAGGCCATTGATACCTTTTGCTTGTACGTGTAGCATCAGTGAAAAACACCTAGCTGTGTAGTTCTGTGGAAGAAGAGCCAAGTCTTGTTAAGGTAGTAGATTTTAAAAAGTCGTTTTAAGATGGTTAGGCAAAAAGTCTCTTAAGCAAGTAAAAAAAAAGAAGCTATGTTTCAAAACCAGTAATTTTATCCTATTTGGTCAAATACCTGGCTCAAAAAATCAGATTAAGTCATTTTAAGTTAACCTCGGTCACTTAAGGCAAGGATGCTAAAAACCTTATAAAAGTCCACTTGAAGCTGACAAACTAAATTTTAAATGAGCAAGAAATAGTCATGAGTAAATTTAAGCTAATAATTAAAATAATTTCAAGCAAACAAGGAAAAGCAACACATTTTCTTACAATTATGTGTGTAATCAAAAAGATACTTAATGAAATTCTACCTCATCCAGAATAATGGTGGCTAAAATGTTGTGTGTTGATAAAGATGACCTTCCTTTTGGAAAGGTAACATATGCTAAAGGCAGTGCTTGGAGGGTTTAGGATGAAAATAAGTGCTGTAAGTGGGGGTCAGGTCTTGATGGCAGAAGGTGTGAATGTGCATGCACAGCTTCACACCTTTCAAGCCCTCTGAGTTCAGATGTTTGTGCAGATCGTGTCTCGCACTTGGTCACTCTGGTTCGTGCCCTTTTCTTGTAGCTACGCCCAGGCACACAGCTTCTCCAGCCTTGCCCAAACAGGGCACTACCTCCTGGGCAAATATTTAAAGTCAAAACAGTTAGAGCACCATAAAGCTAGCTGGGTGGTGTGACTACATCTGTCATTTGGGGGAGGTGTGTGGCTAAGTGTGTGTGTGTGAGTGTGTGTGTGTGTTTGTTTGAAAGCATGCAGCAGCTGCTGAAACGAGTCTGGACGTTGCTGACGCCAACACCTGTCCATTCTGGAGACATGGAGGAGCAAATGTCCAGGCAGAGCTCCCACTGCTGCTCGGCCATGAGGTGGACGGCTGACTCACTGGACACATGAATCACAGTGTGTGTGTGTGTGTGTGTGTGTGTGTGTGTGTGTGTGTGTGTGTGTGGGTGAGTGTGTGTGTTTGTGTGTGTGTGTGTGTGGAGGTGGGGGGTTCATATGTGTATGTGCAT
>JBBMFX010000141.1:9283394-9305805 GCA_037832545.1 Rhabdalestes septentrionalis
TTTTATCAAAACAATACAATTCTGTACCACTCTTCTGTTGCTTGTTGCTTGCAAGGAAAACAAAACATGGATTTAGTTCAACAGTGAATAATAAGTCATAGAAAATCATTAGATCTGCATTTCTTCTTCCTGTGGATATTTTAGCTGTGATTATCCTGGAAGCATGTTTTCTTTCTGGTTTTGCATCTTGCAGTTGCTGCACCTCATGTATGTCTTGCCATTGCAGTCCTTGTTCTCAGCATACAAACCCAGCACATGACACACCCAGGATGTCCTCTATAGAATACTATAGGGCTTAATGTATCTCCAAATAGCTAAGGAAGATACAGGTAAACAAAATGTCCACTTTAAATGATATGAAAGAATGGGCCAGGTCTCAGGAGTCTATACTTTGGATCAGTAATTAGAACCTTAATTCAGTGTGTAAAACTTGGTGAATGTGAAATGTTGTAGAGCACAGTGGGGCATAGAGTCAAGTGTGTAAAATGTGGAATGGTGCATTATGTCTGTTTTTTTTATGTGTTTACAATAGTAGGCTGCAGTGATCCAATATTAATTTCAGAGAAATTTGACAATAAAGTCTGGTAAGCATCAAGACTGGAAATATTGATTGTCTACTTCTTTATCATCCTGTCTATTCCCTAGTATAGAGCTTGGAGCAGACTCAGACAGCATTTTTATCTGAGTGGACATTTTATTGGCAGACGCTATTTGGCCAAATATTCCAAAAAATGATCTGACTTTAAATGGATGACCTCATTTTACAAGCTCATTCGTTTCACTTTTCAAAGCTTTAGTGACTGAAATACTGTTTTAGGAAATGGTGTCCAAATAAAGATGCTAATTAAAGCCACACTGCAAAATTCACAGTCACCGGGGGTTCAGGAGCCTAATCCAGTGTTCATAGGGTGAAACACTTTAGACAGGTTATACGTCCATCATGAGACAGACACGCTCAGACTGAGTGGCCATTTTCCTACTCTAATGCATCCGACATGTGTGTCTTTGGACAGTCGGAGGAAACCAGAAGTTCCAGCAGAAACACACACAAACACAGGAAGACCCCTTGGAGGCCCAGACTGGGGATCAAACAGCTCTAGCACTGATGGAATCAGATTATTTCACCAAAAAATGAAATACGAGTATTTGATCTCCTACAACCAAGCCAGACTTCTGGTTCCCACAGGTGGCTGTGTGCCCGTGTTGCACAAAGATAACAATCAATCTATCTATTACAGATACTCCTAGTCTTAACTTGTTATGCGTATAAAGCACACCTGTCCAAAGTTAGGATTCTACGCTGTCCAGGTCAGTTTTAGCATTGCAAAATAAACTCTCAAAGGTGGTCTTCAAGGTCTAATTGTTTGAATGTTACACTGTCTCAACGCATACTACATTCACTCTTCCAGGGGAAAGAGGCATCTTTGGATGCATTTGTTAACTTTTAAGAATAAAAATGGAATTAAAGCTGGGGCAGACATGGTGTATAGAGTTAATTTGAGTAAAACAATGTAACTGTAACAGAAGACAATGACTATGTTCTCAAACTAAAGACACTGGAGACTAAAGCTGCACTAAATGGCATCCTGTTTAAACTGACACAAGTTGGTGACACTTTCTCAAATTACCAAAAGTTATAAATATGGATAAAGTAGACACATTGACACTCTCTGAACGCTTCACTGAATGCAGTGCAGTGTGTGTGTAAAGGCCAAACCTCAACTTTGGTAATTTATGTGTATAGAGTTCAGGAATAAAAACTCATCACTAAGTTCATCTTTGGAAAGTGAAGGGTTAACTTGGCAAGTGGTGCATGTCTCTGAGGGGGAAGAGGGGGGTCTATGTCTGTGATGTCACTTCCAGGAAAGGGGCACACTGGTCTAGACTGGTTACTGGGACCAGTATTAAAGCTATGGTCAAACACTGATAAGAGTTTTGAATAAGGGTATAAGATTTTAAACTATGGTAGATCAAACAAGAAAGCAACACGAGGAAGTCTGTTAACGTTATAAAGGAGTAACTCTTAATTAGAGCTTGTACACATGTTAATACATTTTTAATTTAGAAATTAACTGTTCCATGTTGACAGTGATTATATGAAGAGAAAGAGAGAGCTAGATAGAACATATAGAGGAAGAGGTAGAAGTGTAGAAAAGAGAATAGCAAGAAGGTGATAGACAAAGAGTGTGAGAAAGTGATAGTATAAGGGAGAGAGACAGAAGGGTAGAAACAAAATAGGGCAAGAGAGAGAGAGGGATGGATGGATGGATGGATGGATGCCTTTATTATCACTATACAAGTACAATGAAGTAAAACCAGCAGTTGACACTGGATAGGAAAATAGTTTAAATAAGTAATATAGTACTATTAAATAAGTCTCGTATATTAACAGTATAAAGATATGAGGTAAAAAATTGCATTAAGGTGGAAGTAAGATGTTGTTTGAGGAGATCTAGAAGGGAATACAGGAATATATACAGTATAATAATACATATACAGGGAAGTATAATATTGCGCAACAGTTCTTGTACCACAAGATTCATAGTGTCAAGGTAAGTATAGCTGAATGAAGTGCATTGAACATTGCACATTAGGTATTATTGCAAAAAGTTATTATTACAAAGTAATCCAAAGGTAGAAAAGACAGGGAAAGTGATAAAAGTGTAGAAAAAATACAGACAGAGACAGAGAAATATAGAGATGGAAAGAGAGAGAGAAAGAAAGTGATAGAGGGAAAGCGGGATAGAGACTGTGATTGAAGGGTAGAAGAGAGAGATTCAGGCAGACAGATATAGAGAGAAAGGGGGGGGGGGAGAGTGATCCGCCCCCACTCCTTCAGTACTGAGGCTCTAGTTACTGAAATTCTGGTGTGAACAGATGTTCACGTTACCCTATCTCCTAGCACACCTTTACTCACTCGTCTGAAGAGCTCGTATCTGCTCGTTCTGTTTACATGGTTGAAATTTATTCGTCTTTTCCAGTGTCCTGTGTCCCTGCTCCCCGGTGAGTGAGGACAGCAGCAGGAGCAGTGCTGGTTCATGTAGCCCGTCGAGCTCCAGCAGCTAGCCCCTGCGCTACAGCATAACTGGTGGCTAATGGTAAGGAAGTGCTCTGCGGTCTAACGATACTGGGGCTTGTGCTGCTCGTACGGCTGGCTTTTATGGAGTTATTCTTTATTCATTGCAACAGCAGAGGCGAAGAGGACGGACAGCATCCTCCAAAGTAGCCAACTGCCATAATCAGAGACATTCAAAAACGAAGAAAACCGTCGTTAGAAGGGCAGCAGCAGCTAGCTGGCTAGCTGCTTTGGATGAACGGAGGAGACGGGCTGAGAAAAAACAGGAGGAAAGACTGTAATGGCAAACGAGCCCGTTATTCTGAACGTGTATGACATGGTGAGTCCTTCGAAATGTTTTCTGCACACGTTTTTGTATGGGTTTTCGAATGGGAAATGTTAAAACAGGACCTTGGGTCTCGGTTTTGCGCGAATGATGTCCAATGACACACCAATGTGAGAGCAGAGCCTGAAAGTGGAGAGAGGTGAGCTTGTGGGCTAAATTTAAAAAAAGCGTTCTACTTCCAATCATGCAGGGTTAATATCAGTCTATTCTGCTGTTGTAGGACAGTCAGCTCATTTAGCACAGTGAACACTATGTTAATGTTGACATTAAGCTACCCTGATGAGAATCGAACTGGGGATGTGGCTGGATAATGCAACCCCTCCAACATTGAATGGCTTGAGCTTCCTTACAGGGGTAAAGTGACTTTGGCTGTGTGAACTGTCACACCATTGCAAAGGACTACACAGGCTTTTCTGAAGACTTAGTAAAATTGATCTGGATGTTTAAGCAATGTGCGTTTTTACACAAAGCCCCTGCCATCTAAGTGTTCAGTATGTTGTTATTATCATCTGTCAACTCATTTCCATGAATGTAACATTCTGCATGGAAAAAAGAAACTTCAAAAAGTTCTTTACATTTCTCCTGAGAATCATTACTTAGAGCAGCAGAATCCCTCTCTAGTTTCAAAAACCTAATGAAAACTCATCTGTTCAGAGAGCCTCTTCTCCCTCTCTTTTTGCACTACTCTTGTAAAAAGATTTACCACTTAATACTCTCGTCTGGTTCTCACACTCTCCTGAAACATTAATGTGTCCTCATGTTGTTAGTCACTTTGAATAAAAGCATGTACAAAATGAGTGTAATGTAATTTCATACCACAGCACACTGGGTTTGCTGGAGTGTTCATGCTAAGCCACACTTCAATCTAGGAACAGTACATGCTGCTACAACCCTGAGGCTGATTTCACTTTAATAATCGAAAAAATTAAAATGGCTAAATCATTCCTGAAGCACACAATTGGTGTCAAATTAGTATAAAGTAGCCCTTTATATGAGCTGCATGCAGGATTCAGCATTGACTCTCTGCTGCTGAGTTTTTTTTTTTCTGTAGGCTATTTTTGCTCAACCTTCGCACTACAGTTGTTGTTTGTTTTGTTTTTTTTAAGAAATGATAGTGAGGGTTTGTTTCCTTGACCCACACATGTTTTGGAAAATTATATATGCAAATCAAACTGCAAGTCAGCAGATTCTTTACACTAATGGTTTGCGTGATCGAAGAAGTTCTCCAAATGGAATTAAACATAAGGGGTTGCAGTTCATGATGCATGTTACATTTTAGACTTCCATCAATTAATTATATTACCTGGACAGTTTTTCCTTAACTCAGAATTTAAAAAGACATCATAATTGTAAATTGCACGATGGTTTGACTTCACTTATCAGGCCTGCTAGAGACTCGAGCTGTGAACAGGTGCACACAATGGAACAGGGTATAAATAGATTTGGCTTTTTTGAGGTTTAAACTGATGTATGATATTGATTTTGTTCTTCTAGTCTGTTTATTTACCCTTGTTTAATTTGAAGTGTATATGTGAGTTAAATCAAACCAGTTAAACTGCTTAAACTGTTTAATTGTTCCATTTTTATTTTTCCATTTTTATTGTATTTGGAGGACTTCACAGTTGGGTGAATATTTTGGCAAATTTTGTACATTTAGTTTATTTAGTTAGAACTCACCCAAATCAGCACCAGATCAGCCCATCTACACCTAAAAAGGTATTTATAAACAGATCCTCCTGTCTATAATGGAGCATGTAGTGTTCATCTGCACGGTTAGGGTAAGTAAGTCCTAAACCACATTGACAACTCTGTGCCTGCTTAATAGAGCTGCATGCTGTTTCAGCAGACAGAGGGGTGTCCTGGTGAAAAGATTTGCATGGCTGTGGATATGTAGAGTTTGTTAGCAACATTAGCCTTGGTGCTTCAGTGCTAAACTAAACAAGTTAGGTTTTGTACTGAACTATTCCTTTAACTGCAATATCTTTTTACTAGGGGCTGTAGTTAATGTAACACCACAGTGTGCCTAAAAAAACAGTCAAATCAAAACAAACTAGTACATATGTGTAAGACTTTAAGATGGATGTTTTTAACCTTATTATTGCAGTATAAATTTTGCAATAAATTAGGAAAATATCATACTTGAATTGAATCACTGTCAGTCAGCACTGTGTTTGGTGCACTGTCCTCTGATGTACTGGGTCAGCATCAAATAAATGGCAAGTAACCTTGCTTAAAACAATAAGCATTTTGAACTATAGCTCAGACTTTACGTCCGTAAATAGACCTGCAGGAAAATACCAGAAGAAGATATTTTAAAATGCTCTCTGCCATCTAAATGTCCTCCCCCATACTAACAGGTATTAGGTCTGTGCTGTCTCTAGTGTAGCAGTCATGGCCTATTTTTGACTGAATGAACTTCTGTCTGACATATTCGTAGCACCTGTAACATGATGGTGCCCAAAGCTTTTATTATTGCCAGCTGCATTTTTTAAAATATGAGAACTGGCCCAACAAACTTTGGGAAATTACGGTGTTGCTCATGACTGACTCACTCATTTAATCTTCTCATTAGCTGCGAAGTTACATCTACCTTTAATCCAATAAAGCAGGAGGACGAGACATCAGCAGCCCATTATAGCTTCTACTGCCTGCCTGGACTCGGAGCTTTCAACATGTTGCAATATTTTTAAAAGGACTGAAGACTTTATTACAGACATTCTCAGTTGTTAAAAAGAAGATTACTATTGAGATTCTTGAAGATTAATGTGTAGAATGTAAAACATGGTGTATTCACTATATTTAAAAAATCATGATGCAAGAGACTAGCCTGTAGCTTCATGTGTTTGATGATACCAAATAATATCTTGATCCCTTGAGGAGCTATTCAGGGAGCATTCATGTATAGTAGTTGATTGTTGTAGTTACATCAGAGCATGCATTTGTGGGGGGGTTTAAGTGCTTAAGGGCCATTGTGCCCTTTTTGTATCTTCTTGTAGTTTTTGCCTGCCAATGGCCCTTATCAAGAAAAATTCAACAATAATATTTACACTGCATGTTAAAATGTAAATAAACTGAAGGGTGAAGTCATCGGTAGCCATGGGTGTCCTCTGTCTTAATGTCACCCTCCCTCTTTGAACGAAGCGGTCATTAACTTATAAGAGTTAAATGCACATCCACCATGTCCACCAATTTGAAGTAGCAGCAATCAGTGCTTTGTTATGACATTTTATTTTACATTCCCCCTGAATACTGGTTGACGTAGTCTGGCAGGTTACAGTAGTGTAAGCACCTTCATCACAAGTTGTGTCAGTCCTCCACACCACACCCCTCACATAAACACTTACACACACACACACACACACACACACACACAGACCATTGCATTTACAATGGAGAGCTGGAGTTCTTGAGTAAAAATGAAAAAGTTAGTTAGTTTTCTACGAAGCTGATCTTTACATACTGAAACCTTACTCAGAAAACAGGGACTGAACCAAAGCATTTCTGTAGAAAGCAGTAAAGAACAGTTTTGAAACTAATTAAGCTTTAAACAGAGTCTTACAAGTTTCAGTAAAATAGATCCTAGCTGGCTGGGTTCAAAATTGTAATGAGGTCTGCTGCACAGATATCATTACATCAACAAGAACCCTTTAGAGAGGAAGGTTACTGCGGTGTCCGCTCTGCTTACAACTCCACTGTAGCGAGGCCAATCCCTTGGTCTGTGGAGAAGGATGTGTTTAATAAGATTTGAGGTAATTGAGGGCAAGTGGATAAGTGTCTTGTTTCACAGTCCCTTACAAGAAGCTTTGACAGACTCACTAGCCTTTCACTGTGGGCTCTTCCTCTGCACATCTCTGAGAACACGATTTCGCAGAGCTTCGTTAGTTCCTTTTAACTCGGCGGATTGCGGCATTGTTCAGACGAGTCTGCAGTAGGATATCAGTTTAACATTGTTAAGATGATGTATTGAGATGCATCTGTCTTCTAAATACACCTTTGTAGGACATTTCCTTTGAATCGGCATCTGTAATGGTGTAAGATGAAAAGAGGACCAGCTGAGTCAGAAGGCAAGTCTGAGCTTCTGGAAGCCATAAGTGTGTTGGGCCATTTAGAATAAACGTACTCATGTTACAGTAGACCGGTGTGTTCTGCAATGCAGATGATTCACTGGTAAGTATGCATCCTGGTTTCACGATAAAAGAATCTAAAGCCAGAACTGTTTCTTTTGTCAATAGACCTTGATTTGATTCATCGTATTAACACTAAACAGTCATCTCCATAATTATTGGCAACCTTGGTATTGATAGTTATGTAAAATGGATTTGTGATTACCTACCTCAAACTCAGTCAGAAACATGAGGTGAAACCAATGTCTATGTTTGCATTTGTTTCACACAAATATCTGTATTTACATTATTTGTATAGTGTGCTTTTAATATTATACTATAGTATGGCTTTTATTCTATTTTTTTGCTGCTCTTTACCAAAGAAGGTTTGTCTCATCTCATTTGATCTTAAAACCAGTTAAGTAATTTAGTAGTTTAATTTGATCTAAGAAAATGAAAAAAAAATTCTTTCCTGAAGCATAAATGATTCAGTAATTCACAAATTCAGTAATTCAACAAATTCTCAGAGAGAAAAGTTGAACAACTACATGCCTGAAAATGTCAGTATCTATCGAATTTGTTGCTGTTATGTTGGCAAATGAATGGGTGCCAATAAACATGACATGGTGTTAAAAAATAGTTTGGTTGTATGTTGTTTTCCAATTTTTGTTTTTCAAGTTGTGTACTAATTGTCCACAGACATGTCCTTATCTTTATTTTTTTATTTTTTTATTTTTTTTACTAATAATTATGGAGCTGTGTGTTTACACATTAAATTCATAAAAAAAGAATGTTCTTTTCTGCAAAGTATTACACCCTGGAAAACAGCACAGAAGTATAGCAACAGTATTAATGAGCTGTGTTTTTTTTTTTTTTACATATGAAAGTAAAAGAAGAGACAGTGAAATGGTGTAAAATGGTGGTCTTCTTTTCACTTATTTCCACAAACGAATCAAACATATTGCTTTGAGAATAGTAGGCTGTACTCTATTATTTTGGTTTGGTTGTTGCGGTATTGCTACCTCAAAGTTCATTTGTTCCTCTAATGTCTGAAAATGCTTCAAACACAGAGATCAATCAAATTAATGTGAACAGAAAGCTGTTCAGAAATCTGAAGTCTGAAATAATTACAGCATGTTGCAAAACACAGATGCAGAAGCTTCACAACATAGTACAAAATGTATAAGGGTCAGTAGCGCCAATCTAATACACTCAAATATGTAAGACATAAAATGACAATACAACAATTGCGAGTGCCCTATATTGAAGAGTAAGACCATATGCAGTCAGGAAATAATGTGTGTTGCGCAACTAAGATATGTAGTGCAAGTGGAGTGTGTTCCACTTCAGATGCTGAATATCACATAAAGGCTTTGTTGTTTTTTGTTTTGTTTTGTTTTTGTGTACTATGAGTGCTCTCACATCAGATGAAAGATGCAGCACATGGCACAATGTGATCCTTATAACAAGCCTTTCGAAAATGAACCAATTCTGTTCTATGTTTGTGTGCTAAGTGTCAAATTTTGCAATGAGAGTTATTCACAGTTTACTATCTCTCCCAGCTCATCAAAAAAATAATCAAAGACTACATAAAATGTGAACATGTTCTTTCGTGACCCTTGATTCCCCTTTAGAAAGATGAACATCTACTCTATATAGAGATTCAACGTGGATTATTTGTTGTTTAAATGAGGACATTTTATTTTAATGGGCACACTTTTTAAAAATAAACAATTCCAATGGGGCAAGATAATTCCCCCCTACTTTGGTCCACAAATGGAAATTAGGCTGTAAACAGCCGTTTTTAAAATGCTTGTGCTTTTATGTGTTTTATTTTGTGATGTCAAAAACGAATACGTTTACATGTATTCAGGCCACAGTAGTTTGGCTGCCCCAGTTCACCTTAAAGCGGTGTCTTAGCACAGACCACTTTTAAATAATCGTAGTACAGGGCAGTCAGTAAGAACACAGACTCTAAAAGACAGTAATTGAAACAATCTGTTTAATTATAAGGATTAAAAGACGGTCAGTCATGGTAACGCAATGTTCTGTTCCGCATCATGTTTCGGTAGTGTAATAAGGTTTATACAGGCAGGCCTCCAGATGGTTGTGTACGGAATTGAACCCAAGGGAAGCGGCCTAAACTCTCACCCTTCCATGACCCACTCCTTATGATTCCTTACTAAATTGTCCAAATGCCACAGCAAAATAGGTCAGCTGTCTCTGCCCATATCTTCTGAATGGCTGCTTATTAAGGCCAGAGATCCTCACAATGGACAGGATTTCCAAAGCAGCTCACTTCAAGTAGTTTAATCTCTGAAGTCAGGACTGCAGGTGAACCTTGACTTTTTAAAACATGTTAGACTGTGAAAGTGTTTCCTATGTGTTTTGGAGCAGCATTACTTTTTCATGAAGTGGGAAAGTTAAGCAGTGCTGTTTAGTATCTTGATCATCCACTGAATGCTCACTTGTGTCTCAGGCATCTAAGTACAATTAAGCATTTTTAATACCACAAGGTATTTTCTAAAATTGAATGCAGTTGGAGCAAATTAAATGTAATTTTTGTCTGAACAATATATTTCCTTTTTAAGGACAATAATGATGTGAACTGTATTCATTGTAATGAATTAATTAGGGCAGCTGGTGGCCTGGTCTTTAGGGAGTTCACCCTGACATCAGAAGGTCGTGGGTTCGAAACCCTGTACTGCTTGTGGCATCACTGATGTACACTTGAACAAGCAACCCTCCCACGCACTGCTCCCCTGGTGCCCCTCGTTGGCGGCAGCCCCCTGCTTCTATGGGTGAATGGGTTGAATGTAGAGAAAGAATTTGTTCACTGTTCACTGCTGTTCTGTGGTGTGTTCATGTGTGACTAACTAGGGCCGCTTTACTTTACATTACTAATTACTTACGTCTACTTATCAGGAATGTGTTTTTGTTCTTTCTAGTACTGGATCAATGAGTTCACTACCTCTCTGGGTATTGGGGTCTTTCACTCAGGGATTGAGATTTATGGCAGAGGTGAGATGCACAAGCAATTTTTTTGCTCCGTCTTATTGATGTTACATAATTGTACATCTTATTTGCAAGTGTCAGATCTGTGAGATTTATTGATGGCTTTCTCTTGTTGCAGAATTTGCTTATGGGGGACATCCATATCCATTTTCAGGTATATTTGAGATAACACCTGGCGATGCCACAGAGCTTGGGGAGACGTTTAAATTCAAGTGAGTTGTAGAAAACACAACCCTAGAAACTTTCAAGATAAAAGGAATGTCCTGTACTGTTTTCTCACACTGTATTTTTTCTCTCCTTTCAGAGAAGCCATTGTTCTCGGGAGTACAGACTTCACAGAAGAGGATGTGGAGCGAATCATAGAGGAGTTGGGAAAGGAGTACAAGGGGAATGCATACCACCTCATGCACAAGAACTGCAATCACTTTTCCACTGCACTGTCAGAAGTAAGGGTTCCAGTAGGACATAAATGGAGAACAACATGAATGTACTAGGGTATAGCCCTACTGTCTGATTTACAACTATTTGATTCAGACATTCGGTGACCCATCTACCATTGAGGAGTGTGCACAATGGGGAAAAATAGAAAAAATAGATTTTCAGCGTGAGAAATCGGAGGTGTGGTGTGACAGCGTGTCTCTCGTGCTCATTGCGTGACAGTTGGCAGCACTGTGAAAGGTGAACCTTCATCGCATTGGCAATTTTCTAGCAGTCGGCCGCAGGTTTTCTGCAATAAATTGATATTTTGCTCCATTCATGTTTACTTTGGTCCTGAGAAGTGCCCCTGTGTAGACAAATATCTCCTCAGGAAAATGTTGCCACCTCTGTGCTTTACTGTAAGTGTGATGGTTCTTTGATAGTGAGCTGTATTGGCTTTCCACCAGTTGTATTATTTGTTTTTGAACCCAAATAGTTCAACTCTTTTCCAATTGGCCTCAGAATCTCAGTGTGTTTTGGCAAAACTCAATTGATACTTAATGTGGTCTTTCCTGAGGAGTGGGTTTTTTCCTGCTGCTCTCCATTTCAAGCCATAATTTGGAAGCACAACTTTTTGCTGAAATTCCTGTAACTGCTTTAAACACAACATAATGATAAACTTTACTGTGCTCCTACGGATTGAAAGCTTAACATTTTTTTATTTCCATGTTATGACTCACCTGGCTATTGTCAGTCTGAGCTCTTTTGTCAGTGCCTTGCCATCCATAATTGATTGTATCTTCCAGTAGTTCTATGAAGCACTGGATGCTCCAGAGATTGCTGTTTCTTTGCTGAACTAATGAACAATTACAGTAGAACACATTTGGAAGCCATTAAGCACGGTGTGCATTCGTGAAGGTAGTTAGTTACACCTAGTGATGGGTATCATTAAGGTTTTAACAGTATTACTACTTTTATCGATATCTCTTATCGATTCTGTACTATATCGGTACTCTTATTGTTTTTTAATAAAAAAAAATAAACTAAGGCAACTGCATAAAATACTCTAAATATTTAGCCTATATGTTGGCTGTATGTAAATGAATGTGTTTATTAAATTATTAACACTGATTTAGAGCCCTTATGTGTTGTTTATATCATTATTTTAACATAGCATACATCCCTGAGGAGGCAGATAATGAAGTAGAAGCTGGGCAGTCGAAAACTTTGCATTTCTCTATCAGCACATAATGCACATTGGCTGTATGTTTTGATACATTTCTCGTTTTTCCGCCTTTACGAGCAAAAATGTGCACTTGTTGCAGCGAGCAATGTCCGTTTCCACACGGGTGAAATGTAGCCATTCTTTGGCTCGTTTGGCTCTCTCCATCATCACACAGTCATCTCCGTCACTCCATTAGCGCAAGCCCTCTCGTCTTGTGTGTGCGCGAGCTCTCGTGGGGTTTTTTTGTGTTTCACCAGTACCGACAGCAGAACTGTTACCGTTAAAGCTTTTGGTACCCATCCCTAGTTACACCTGATTGAGTTAAGTATTTTAGGAGGGGGGTCCTTAATCCAACTCCATGATTGATTAAAAAAAAATTAGCTGTAGCTATCATTTCTTTCACTTGGATGTTGTACATTGCATTGAGTAAAATACAGCTATGTTTTTAAAGATGGTGATTCTACTCTGTTTCTATGCATTATATACCATTAATCCATACAAATGCATACCATGCTTATCAAAGGTTGTTTCTGGAAACAGATGGAAATGTAATTTTCGCATCTCTGCTGTTTTTGGCAGATCCTATGTGGTCGTGAGATCCCACGCTGGGTGAATAGACTGGCCTACTTCAGCTCCTGCGTGCCCTTTCTACAGAGCTGCCTGCCTAAGGAGTGGCTAACACCAGCCGCGCTGCAGTCCAGTGTCAGTCAGGAGCTGCAGGGAGAGCTGGAAGAAGCCGAGGACGCAGCCGCCTCAGCCTCCACGCCTTCTTGTGCTGTGGCGCCTGCGCCCATTCCCAGGCCCACTCGACACCAGCCACGCCGATAGACCCTGCTGCCTTGACTGACAGGCCTCAGAGACTGGCCCAATGCTGCCAATAGAGCCCACCCCTTCCAGTAACATCTGCAATTCACCAGCAGTGTGGATCAGCCCTGCCCTGTTGGTTATGGGCCTTACTTAATAATTGTTTTGTTTTATTATTATTTTTATTATTATTATTATTATTTTGTTATGGGCCCAGATAACTATGAGACTGCTTTACAGAAACAAAAAGTCAGTGTTTAAAACATTTTTTTTTCTGACATTTGAAGTTTTGTTTTGAAAACTCAGGACAGAAAAACACTTTTTACAATGTTCAGTTGACTCACCTTGAGTTGTTTTTCTTTTATTAATCTTACTGTTCTGCTTTTTGCAATGCTGGATTTTCTTATAAGCCTTTCTTTCTTCCACCCCTGAAGAAAGGGCCCCAGAGTTATGTTTTTCAGGGGGAGCTTGTGTTTACAGCTTTGTGTTTCCAACCACATATGGGTGTTCTGATTAGAGAAAAGCTGCCACCTGGGCCAAATTACCCCACTTTTGTAATGATACACATCTTATGTCTACCCACCTTGGTGATTGTGCCTAACGATTCTTACTGTTACTTGCTCAGAGAGCTCTGCACTCTTTCTCTACAGTTTACCTGTCAGTCTGCTTTGAGTAGCAGACTTCTTTCAGTACCCTGAAAAAACCTACTTCAGATGTTTTACACCTTTTAGGTTTTTAGAGCCTTCTATGTATTGAAGAAACTGTTTGTATTCCATTTTATGACTATTAAAGACAATGACAACTTTTCTGTTTGTAAAAACAACTTGGTTTGTGCTATACTGTGTATGAAACACTCAGGAATGCTATAATAGACATAAGGTTTGACATTTCAGAACTAAAGCTTGTTAATCAGATGCTAAAATTATGGGTCATCTCAAGATTGGCTGTTAATGCAGAGACAAGAAAAAAAAAGTCTTGTATTAAGGGGAACTGACATTTAAAGATGCTCTCTAAATGATGTGGTATGGCCTCATGAATGAAGTCCTTGCCATGCTCCCACTGCTGCTTCTGGCTGTTGTGCTTCAGAGTCTAGTTACAGTCTCAGAAACTGTTACCACTGTTGGCGTTTCCTCCTCCGGTTTGGGTTTCTTCTTGCAGGAGAACGCTTTTTTAATATCCTTGACTCTCATCAGAAAAAAGGAGAGGATTGAGTCCACAAAGGGGGCAAGATTCAAGAGGGCATTGACCACTGCTCCCAAGTACTGAGTGTAGCATTTGAGTGATAAGGCATTGAGCAGCGTGTTTAAGACAAAGGGGAGATAAAGGAGGCTGTAGTTGAAGAAAAGCATGGCCTGCATGCCCAGAATCCTTTTCTTCTCAGAGATGTGTATTGACAGCTTGCAACACCACAAGGCTCTGAAGGTGTCCACCAAGAAGAACAGTAGGACAGCGAACGGCAGCAGAAGAATGATGGAGAAGAAGACCATGTATCCATTGAGAGCTAGCAGGAGAATAGCAATAGGGGCGGCCCATAAGGCCAGAGAAACTATGGCTGACTGTTTGACCTTCGTGCAACAAGTGGTGTACTTCGTGCAAGCCACCAGCAAGTACCGCTCCTGTGCTAAACACACCATGAACACAATGTTGGTAATGACTCCAAAGTAAAAAACCAAGGAGGAGATGTCAGCCAGCGTGGACGCTTGCATAACCGTGTCTATGGGCTTGGTCGGCTGTCCGAAGATGCTGAAAATGTCAGAGGCGAGCAAACTGATGAGGTACACAGGAGCAGCTTTTCCGTTGCTGACTTGCTGACTCATAAGGTAAATCGAGACGCAGACTCCAGGCAGTCCAAGAGCAAAAGAGACCCACCTCATAATCTGAGCGGTAGTATTACTGAGAGCCGTAGCGTTGTCTTTTCCATTGCATAAAGTTAGGTTTAGGATTACATTTCCAAGTATATCCATGTCCCATTAGAAATCTGTTACATTAAGCATCAAATGTGCTATTTGCAGAAATATCCAGGAGTTACCAACGATCTAACTCTTACTTCCAAGGCAGTCCAATTTGTACCCATGCAGCAGGAGATAATTTACAGAATGAATGAAGAAGCAGGTTTCTTCGGCTCCATGGCAGTAGCACCTCAGGCGTAGGTGATGTTTTTAGATGGATCGCTGGATTGGTCTTGCTGACCTTCTCAGCAGGAAATGGGAAAGGGAGAACATTTGTTTGTTCGAAATAATTTAGATTTTATCGCTATTTTGGTTTCTGTGGTATGGAGCTCCAATTGGCTCATTCATTGCCCTATTTGAATAATGGTCATTGCACAATAAGTATGCAAATACTTAGAGCAAGTTTGCTGCTTCTCTAGGGTTCCTGGGCACAGACGATGGAAATGTAAAACTTCACTCTTTGTAGTTTCTGACGTCTAAAGCAATCCCACATAAATGACATATCAAATGATCCACTTGGGACATGTTTCATTTCTAGCACAATTTATTGGATCTGCATCATTCAAAGGTCACATGACCAACACATTCATCATTGTAAGCAACAATATGCACTTTACACAATAAATAGGTTAATAACTTACACAACAGTCAGTAGCAAAGCAAACCACTGATTAAGACCACTTGAATAATGACCTTTGATCCAATACTGTATATTCTGCCCTCTCCCAACTGCCCCTTCTCTTTCCATGATCAACTCTGAACATCCCCGGTACGTTAGTTATGTTTGATCATCCGGATCATTCACTAAGGTGCAAGTTTAGCTTTTACATGAAAGGTTTGGTTCAAAAAAGTATCATAACTGAGGGGGAAACTCCACCTACACAGCACAGTGAGCCACATAAAGCGGTTTTGGATTTGAATTTTATGTTTTTATAACATATCACACAATCTTGCATTTAGTCTTAATGTATGAACGTCTCAGTTTCATCCATCAAAGGAACACTGGCCTCACATTAAAACCCATTTCATATCTGCCACCAGTCTATGTCAACTACTATCAGTGCAGATATTAACAAAGCAGATATTTGTCAGGCTTCTTAGTGACAGCTGCAATATGATGTTATTTCTAATGAATCTAAAGGCATGATTTTCATCCCGGTCCTTTTGGCTATTTCCAGTTCCATTCAGTTTTAATGGTCTTCATAAAAAGAACAGAGAGAGTCAATGCTCAACTAATGCCTGGCAGACCCAGTGAATAACAATATTATGGGAAATCTGCCCAATTAACCAAACCCTTAAAGGTCTTTAAAAGCTTCAAACTGTAGGCTTTCTCAATTTATGCCACACATTTTATGTATCATGTGTCTATGTTTCGAAATTATGACAATCATTCTCAGGTGCAGCTTTATGAGTAATTTCCCTGGAGGTCATTATGAATCATTTCTGGAATATCTTAAGTCACATAACAATGATCATGTTCATGAGAACACAGTGTCTTCTTTTTACCATTTGGTAATATGAAATGAAACTCATAAACTATTAAAATAGAAATACAGCCCAAATTCATTTGTATGACTGCAATCATTGGCATGAGGATTAAAATATCACAAATGAGTGGGTTCGCATTTAACAAGGTAAATCTTATTTCAACGGCTGTGTAGATGCAAAGCCTGAGCCTTGAGACTGAGAGAGACACAGACTTTGTTTCGTGCTTGTCCTACAGACGGCAACATCGAGATGCATGAATTTTAGGCAGGCCAGGTTTGACTGGAAATAATGGCAGGGCTTGTTCTGAGGGGAGGCTGGGTTTTAGGTCTGAAGCAAGCGATGCACTCGCTGGAGCTGTGTCTGGGACAGCACGAGCCGGTGAATCTGCTCCTGCCCTCGAGAGCACGGTACCATCACTCGACCAACCAAAACTGCATCCTCCACCTTCTCCTCTTTAGCCTGTGAGTGGCGGAGAGATTCTGGATTAGAGACAGAGAGGAAACCCCCAACATCTTGAGAGAACTATCTCATTGTCTTACCTTCACAAAGGAGGAGCAAGGAAACGTGGCAAAATCAGACAAGACCTGAGCACCAGGCCGCTGAGACACCACATGCTCCGCTACCTCATCCTAAAGGAGAGGGGGAAACACATTCATTAGCAGGAGTTCTAATTAGCAGGTGACATTAGTTGAAATAGCCTTAATATGGGTCTCTACATGTATCAAATATGAATATTCACTTGCATTCTAGCACATCTCTGCTAATGTTACAGTGTTTGTCACTTTCAGATATAGAAGATAGATAGATATCTAGACATAGATGGATATATAGATAGACAGACAGACAGATAGATAATCAATAAATGTGTTAGTTCGTTTATTCATCTCAGAGGGAAATTCAAGAACAGTACTAAGCTTTAACTAGAGGTGTGATAGCCCCTTAACACTGTAGTGTGGAGAAGAGAAACTGTGTTCTCTGGAGTGACAGAGCTCCATCCAGCCATCCATCTTTACAAGCTGAGGTTCTATGATGTCATTTGTAATATGGGCTGGCTGACTGATCAGTGTGGGCTAAAATACCGTTATCATTTCTCCAAACTTCTACAGAAAGTCCAGATAGAAGAAGAATGTTCAGATATGACAAAATACAGAAGATAATTCAGGCCATAATAAAATGATTTCTGGTTAGACTCGCAGAAAGCTTGCAGTTTTGTTCAGAATTCTTGTAAAACATCTAATCAGGAATCACTTAAAATACCACACCTGCCCAGCAATAATGTGGTCCATATTGAGCTTCTGACCAAGCCATTCCCAGCTTTGTGATGCTCTGAATTTTGACTTACCTTTAGTCTATCCAGTGTGTCACTAAGTGACTGTAGCCGTGCAGTCTGTTCCAAGAGCTGGGCACTCGGAGTCACTGTAAACAAACAGCGCAATATATTAAATTAATTATACAGATGAATTAGCATATGTGTGGCCATGTGTTAACACGTTATCATCACTAACCTGGCGATTTTCCAGTAATGTCCACCACTTTGACATTGGCACTCATTTGCAGAAGCGTTTCCAGTAGTTGGTCCGTTTTTCGGTACAGGGCACTGGACAGAACTTCTGGTCTACAGCCCTCCCTCCAGCCCAGTTTCGACACGTTCAGCGGAGGCAGAGTGGCTAACTGAGCTCGCATCTTCTCTGCCTGCAGACCAGAGTATTTATAAAAAGGAATGGAGATTACATTTTTCCACGCTAGAAATAATTACATATTTACACTGTTGCTTTAACCCATAGCTATTAACATGGGAAATAACGAATTCCTTGACAAAACTTGCAAATGAGCACACATCCTGTACTGATGCTCCTTACTTGATATTTTTAGGAGTGTGGCAAAATTGCTTTCACATGGCAAAGACTACAGATTGAGAATAATTGAGAAACAGTCACTATCTTCAGGAAGTCATAAGTTTGATCCTTGGCAGGGCTACACCTATCCATGGCCAATTGTTCAAGGGAATGTATGGGAGAATTGTATGGGAGAATTTTGGTGTATTGAGCTATAGAAGACTGGTGGTCTTCAAAGGAAGGCCAGGCAGAACTTGTTGCAGTAGTCCAGTCTTGAGATGACAAGTGACTGGACAAGTGTGGCTTGGAAAGGATGAATTCTGCTGAGAAGATGATGATTTGCCTGTTAGGAAGAAGGTACCTGCCAGTTTGGGAGAGATTATTTATATAAGATGAAAAGGAGGAATACTTAGACATGAGGAGACTTAACAAACTGGTCAGGAAAGTTGGCTCAGTGGTGGTTGAGGAACTAGACAACACTGAAACTGTGGCTGAAAGGAGAACATTGTCTAGACTTGTGCTCCACTGAACAATAAAGGAACTCCTTCCTTCCCACCACCATCTGACTCTACAACTCCTACCTCTGCCACACAACCACAAAATAATCTGTGCAGTAGCCTGTTGCTTCTTTCATATTTTCTTACCAGGTTAAATAACTATCATTATGTGTATGACTCTGTGCAATACCTTGTGATGTTTTCTAAATAGGTGTGGAATCCTTTCTTTTTGTGCAGTTTCATATGTCTTCAGTATAACATCACTAAATATGTCAATGTTCAATTTATTACATAGTAATACTACTGGATTATCTACTAAGGCCAATTATTTACTCCGAACTACCATTCACTTAACTGTGTTACTTAGCTATAGTATTTATATACAGCATTTCTGTATATACCATAGTGTATTTTCATGTTGAATTTTTATTTATATTTTAACTAAATTTTATATCTTTGTCTTGCAGTCATTACATAAGCAATTTTCTCAAGCATCAATAAAGTTTTCAGATTCTGATTCTGTTTATCTAGCGAAGATCTAGATTTTGTGCTTTCTGTGTGGGATTGATGACTGTATTTCCAAAAGTGATGATAAAGTCAGGTCATGGCGATGCACCCCCTGAGATATACAGGAGCTCTTTGTTGTTGGATTTAGCTTCAGGTGACGATCTGTCATCCAGGAGGAAATGTCATTCAGACATGCAGATATCCAGGTCAAGATCTGAGAGTCATCAGGAGTGTCGTCAGCATAACAGTGGTGGGAGAACCATGTGAAGATATAACATCCCCAAGAGAGTGAGTTTATTAGAATAAAAGAAGAGGGTCTAGAACTGAGCCCTGAGGAACACCAGTGGTAGGTCATCATGGGGCAGACATTGAGCCTTTCTATGACACTTGGTAACTGCTTCCTTCAAGACCGGACACAAGCCACCACAACGCAGAACCAGTGATTCTGAGTTTAGTGAGTGAAGTTAGAAGGATCTGATGGCTGACCGTACCAAAAGCTACAGAAAGATCAAGAAGAATTAGAACTGATGACAGTTTAGCTGTTTTGGCTTTATGAATCTCCTCAGTAAAGGCTGTTTCTGTTGAACATGCTTTGATTCTAGATTGGTTCAGGTCATGAAGTCCATTTTAAAGTAAGAACAGGCTGTGTTGGTTATATATAGCACACTCCAGGACTCTGGAGGGGAAGCCTGCACTACAAGGCACTTGTTTAGGAAATCCAGGTGTAGATCACATGACTCGGCAGAAGCATGTGTTCACACTTACAGCGTGGTTACATTGTGTGATAGGGAGGCCTAGCTAGTAGGCTAGTGTGTCTGTGACCTGTGCACTGTGGGTAGGCTATTTCACGTCAGCTGAGTTAACACTTGTGAAAATGGATTTCATATCATAACCAGTGGCTTGAAAGAGATAATTATATTTGTGTATGAGTGCCTGAATGTGTAAGTGAGTTTAAGAACAGGACCTTTAGGATGTTGTTTTCATTCTTCAGGCGCTTTATGCTGAGTCGCTGAGCTTCAATTTGTTGAGTCAGCAGTGGGGAATCTATCACCTGCATACCTCCAGCAGCACACACTCCTACAGCACCTATGCAGAATACAAATTACACACATATCTATACTGCCATTATCAGATTTAAGAACACTTTTCCCAGCCGAATAAAGTTGGTGATTTAGCGATACAGTGACAATATGCAGAAATAAAGAGGGAGACATGTCATGCAACTGGCAGCCAAGACTTTTTGTAAGGAGCCAACTAATATTAAAATGATCTAATGATATAAGATGATCTAAATATCATCTAATCAGACAAGTACACAACATATATAGAAAGGTATCCCATGCACTACATAAAAGCCATGCAGAAACACAGAGTATCGGTAGATCATCAAATGGCTGGATTGGTAACAATTTACCTTTCTGCTCCTCTGAATGGGTAATAAACAGAAACAAAGAGACACATTAGATTTCAATAAAGGGAAATTGAATTAAAGAGGGTAACCAGTAAAGCTGGCAAAGCCATTACTCTTCTCCAACCTTAAAGGAATAAATGTAAGCAACTGGTTACCAGCTAGCTAGTATCTTTAAATGAGGCTAATCAGTGACTATTGGCTTTCATTCATTGTTGACTTGGACTTACATTATGTATCAATGCCTACTAATCTGAACATATAACAAGTTTTTATTTGCCTTTCCTTCTCTGCATTAAGAGTCTTGTCTTCTTAGAAGATTTTGTTGTCTGTTCTCATTACTCCCCAGACAGTTAATGTTTTTGCTCTATCTTTATGCATTGTGAACGCTCGGTCTTGCTCACCAGTTGTGATGCCCCCAGTTACAATGGACGCAATTCCAGAGGCGGGACTTCCCCTTAGTCCTTCCATGGTCATCTTTGATTGGCTATTAATTCGCTGCCTCAGCTCCGTCTTCTCGGCCTCAAGTTGATCTATGTCAGCTTGCAGGGCATCCATGGTTTCTTCAAATTCCCTGCCACACACGGACACATTTGTTTCAACTTAGTTTGCGAGCAAGAAGCATTCTAACATTCATCATTAATTAATCAAGTAAATGAAGCAAATGAAATTCACTGCATTTTGTATAGACAATGTACAGGGTAGCCTTTTCCAGTCAGTGCATTCTAATATTCTGATGGTGCACATCCACCCTCTTACTTCTCTTTCTTCTTCAGGAGTGCCTGGGTCTCATTCAGGACAGTCTGGATTTTCTCCACTCGTTCGTCCGCATCCTTTGACGCACTGTCAAGCTTCTTTTCCAGCAGACTCAAACGCACACTGGCCTCACTCAGCTCCTCACCCTGCAGTGATATTTAAAAGGGGGGGGGGCGCAATCATAATAGCAGCTTCAAAGATAGACCAACTCCATGTGAAGGTCTGTGCATCTGAATGCAGTGTCTTTAAAGTCCCTGTTGATGTATTAGCCAGGCATCCCATTACTTTTGTCCATTATATGATAAATATAATGTGGTGTTATAGATCTTAGCTGGTTTTCACGAGGGTCAGAGTGATCCCCACGAAAACCAGCAGACACGTATAGCATGTTGCGTGTACCCACAAACACAAAATAGCAACAAACTTTCAAAATAAAAGGCTAAAAAAAAACCTGCGTTAACCTGCGATAAAATAACTGTCAGTGTTAATTTAATTATGTGTTAATACGACAATAAATAGTTAACATGGCCAGCCTTGGAAATAATATGGTAAACTTTTTATAGTATGAACACCCAATATGCTCCAAAAACACTTTAATTTCATTTTAAGCTTAATACATTACCCTGAATGAAAATGCAAATGTAAGCCCGTATCCGTACTGTACAGTTTACCTTGAAATGCTGTCTCCCACAGTGCTAGAATGTAAACACTGATGTTACCCTGGTATAGAATCTATTGTTATTCCTGCATGTTCATTTTTCTCTGGTATGCGCTGTTGTTTTCTTTTGTAAAAGCAGAGTAATAAATTCATTCAATTTACTGTAATAAAAATACAGGGCATTTAGAAAATGAAAAACAGGAGAACACTTTCCTTCATTTGCAAATGCACAATATTATCCACATCAGCACGGCACACGTATTATTATTTTATTTTGTTCTAATTTTGTTTTGTTTAAAACCTAAATTGCTTAACCTAACCTTGGCGTGTGTGTGTGGAAAGCAAAGA
>JBBMFX010000141.1:9337219-9354064 GCA_037832545.1 Rhabdalestes septentrionalis
TACTCAGTTTGAAATTCTTTCTCTGTATTTAACCAATTCACTAAGATAAAGCAGTGGGCACACCGTGGATCAGAGTTTGGGGACAGTACCTTGCACAAGGGTCCCCCATTAGGGCCACTAGATGTCCTGAGATGCGAACCCACAATCTTCTGATTGCCCTAACCACTAGACCACCGGTTAACTTTACAAACTTGTCTATTGCTATACAAATTCAAACTCAACAGTAACTTGGTCCTTAAACAGTAGTCTTACTTGAACAGTCCCAATAGTACAGAGTTCAAGTAAAAACATTTTTGCACTGACTCATTTTCAGGCTAGTATTTCAGCTAACTATGCAAGCAGGTTGTTAAAAACTTTGCAGGACTAACGGCAGTGAATCTAGTTTGTATTATAAACTAAACAGGAGAATAGTTGTTCACCTTCGAGCAGACGTAAGTGTTCTTGCTGATGGTCTCCATGTTCAGCCGGTCGGCTGGTCTGCCACACAGGCGGATCCACTGCTGACATTTTTGAGAATTTGTCTTTGGTTTCGGAAACGGGTAGAACACAACGCCCTGCACTCTGTTGGGGTATCGGGTATCGCTTTTACAAGTTCCCCAGGCACATCGTTTCACCATTACTGGTTTCTGAATTCGGTATAACATTAAGCAGTAGCAGCTTTGATACGGTCCCGAATGCTTGACCGAAAAAATGGCGGATAGTAACCGTTGCTAAGCAGCAATTGGAGGATCAGGTAAACCAAGGCGGTCCAGACTGGGGGAGCGTCCCAAAACCAGCCCACAGCACTCATACAGTACATTGAAGAGGAGCCATCAGCACAAACACCGAATGCAGCAACCAGTTCTGAACTTTTTTAATTAACTTATTTGTTGTCAACATCGCCATCGGTCAAAAACGAAATGAACAAGCTAGTTTATACTCAAGAAACAGAAAAGTAATTATTTGAACGTACTTACTTGATAACCCTCTCAGTATTCAGCACATAGCGGTTAAAACAAAATGAACTGGCTGGACAATTAGGATGAACTGACAGAACACTTGACAGTCCGACAAGTAAAGTGAACGGGAGTACAAGAGTGGCTCCGGTGCTCCCACTTCGGAGCGGCCAATCAGTTCACAGAACTCCGGTTGTCCTGCGGCTCAGCAGCCAATCAGAACACAGAAATCCTGGGACTCTCCATTTTTCAGTCACGTCACATCTTAGAAATCGGCTGTCATAATAAAAGGACCACGTTGAGTTTTATTGTTTACTGTTCAGTAATAGGTCATAATTCCCGTTTGTCGTATTATATTATATTTTAAGTGTATCCTTAATATGATACTCTACAACATGTAGATTCTCTTGGAGTAAATGCACAACTAAATTGGAATGGCCATAATAATTCACTGCTTTTGATCCGTAAATTGAAATTGTAGGGAACTAACAAGCTTCTGCAAGATTTATGGATATCCCTGAAAATTAAACAGAACAAATCTGAATTATATTTTTGGGGGAGAGAGATGCTGCTTTTGTATGCTTTTTATATACGTCTTAGTTGTCCCCTAATACTGTATCTGAAGTGTCTTCAAAATTTTGCCTTGGTGAGATTTCCCCAATTTCTTTAGCTTTCTGTAGCTTTAAATGATAATCATAATATAATGAGGAGGAGAAAGGCGGGGCAAGGAAAGGGCAGATATCGCGTGCGCCATAACACTTCACAGCAACACGGTAATCCAAATAACAAAGTACAACACTCGAGTAAATGTTTCACACATTTACTCGAGCGTTGTACTCTGTTATTACACAACAGATGCTATCTACCTTTACATTTGCGAAAGTAGCCTGCAAAGCGGGTTGTTTGCTGCAGAGCTAATGTTGCAGCCACATTCTACTAAGTGTTAGCTGTTAGCTGCAGAGCTAACGTTGCAGCCACATTCTACTAAGTGTAAGCTGTTAGCTGCAGAGCTAACCTTACAGCTACATTCTGGGGGTAACCATAAACAGTAAAGAAACAAAATTATATAGCGTTAAGTGGACTTACTTGTCTGGGTTTTGTAGCTAAGCCAAGGAGAGTTGGGACTGATCCAGACTTAATCTTCAGCCGTTCAGCAAGACCAGCTCTGTATTGACCCAAGTTGTGGAAACAGTCCTCGGCGAAATGGTTGGCGCAAACATACAAAACTTTTGGACGTTGTGTTGGCGTAGTTCCAGAGAAAATAAAATTAACCCACTGGTTCTTCACTGGCTCGCGTGAAGGAACCAAAAAAATACATTTGTGCTCATTTGTACATCTAAGCACCGAGCAACTGCCATGTTTCACTCGTTTGCCAGGCATTATGTTTCTAGAGAGAAAATTAGTCTGTTACACGACAGCATTGATTGTCAGCGTACCTCATCTTTTAGGGGGGCGAAATTCTCTGGGCGGGCAAAGCTTGAGTAAGGGGAGGTAACCTCGCTCCCTATGACGACATATGGGGCAAATTCCAGATTGGGCCATCTGCGCTGTCATTCTCTTAAAGCCAGAGAAGGATGACCAAGGCACTCTTTACACCTATCGCCACTTTAGCCACTGCATGACAATATGCAGGCTAGGGTAACTTGTGTTAATGTTGAAGATCTCAATGTGAAATTTTCATGTTATGTGGCTTTTATTAAAACAGCCTCTAAACAAATGCATAATTAATAAAAATGTAGAACATGTGTTTAATATTTCACACATGGATAAAATATTTCTGTGTCATTCTTTCACACAGACCACATGTTATTTGTGCTAGTAGCATAATTCATAATTCAAGGTTTTTAAACCTGTGTCTGTCATCTTCTGTCTGCACTGAGATGTCAGTATACTGTGTCAATACTGCTGTATGATGTCTGTAATACTTAGTAAATGGATACTTTGTATCATGTGGTCTAACTCGCTGTTTCCCATTGCTGGCTCTAGTAGTCCCCTGATTTTCAAATTTTAGTGTTTTTTTTTTTTACATTCCCAAAAGACCCGGATATATTGGAGACATTTTATGCAAAAATCACAATAGTTATTACAGGTCTAAGGACTATACGAAACATGAAGTTTCATGAAGTTCTTCGCACTAAATCACTCTCACATAAATAGATCTTATTCTTGACAGTTTCAGTCCCCTTAAATATGAGATGTTAAAGGGCTCTGTGCTGGCCCCACCCATCCCATGCCTAAGCTGTGCATTTAAAAATATGTTATCAAAAACTATCGAGCTATGAAACGACTTGATTGGCTGTGCTCTGCATTTTCAGTTTGGAAAGTAGAAAACAAAACAGCCATAGCGCTCGCTGCCTTATGCACGTACTAGTAAACCCAGTTAACAAAACAAGTGGATCCAGTGAGAGGGGCTCGACAGATGAGGGGTGGTTCTACGCAAATGTCCTTATAGACCTTTTTCACAAATTCCGCATTTTTGACTGGAAATACGTAATTATAGGGTATCTTTGTTTCCGCCGGTATACAAAAGTGACTGGTGGCGAAGCTCTCCTCCACGGAAAACCAGTGCAACGGTCCCGTGTACACAGACATTTCGCATGGCTTAGTTTACCGGAGAAAGTAACAATCACCGTCAAATTTCAAAGACAGATTGAAGCCCAAGCATGAAGCACCAAACGGCTCGTAGAAGCATGATTCCTGACACCAAACTCTTTTAACTGATTCACAGAAAAACTTGCATAATTTTTTCAGCGCTTTTTTTCAGCGCTTGGAGTGTTTATAGGAGCAGTAGAGACACAAATTAAATGGAAGTATGCAAGAAGTGAGTTTTGCATAATGTGCCCACCTTTAACGTACATTCTAATTAACAAAACCTCAATGGGTTGAAGGGCGTGTAAGATCAGGGAAACCAATAAAATGCACAGAGCATAGGAGGCCTCCAGACCTGACCTGGTTTCGACACCACTGGTCTAACCACTGATGTTCAATTAACATTATCATATGATCACATAGGGAGGCCCCAGCAATGGATCCCCTCATGTTAATGGAAATCACAACGTAAGGTGTTGTCTGAATCTAAAAATCAAGTTTATTTAAATTATTTTACATTTTACTGCAACTGGCTACAAACAGCCTGCATCACAAATGTTTTGCTCCCAGCTTCTTACTGATTACAGGGAGATGTAGGGGTGCACGATTAAAAAACCCCTCATAATTCAATTAGATTTCGATATTTGGGCTCATGATTTGATTCAAAAACAATTCTCGATTCAAACTTCCATTATTATTATTTTTTCCTTCCGTCTGATAGGAACTACAGCCCTGGGACAACAGTTAGAGTTGCAATACAAAAATATGAAATGTTGCAAATATAAACTGCAAACCTTCAAATTAAATTAACCAAAATTAAGTCCCTACATAAAAGTAGATTAAATAAATCAAATAAAAACTGCTATATTTGATTGTAAAATGCCATTATCAGAATAAATAAAAATGCTGCTACATTTGGCTGTAAAGTGCTGTAACAAGTGTAACATCCGAAATCTGAACTAATTTAGATTTTTTTTTTGCCTAGGCCATTTCCATTTAAGCAGTCGAGTTTTTAAAACTGTGACAACTACAGTCCAAAATGGTAAATATGAATCAATTTTGAATAGGTAGAGATAGAATCACAATTCTTTTGTGAATCGATGTTTTGCACACCCCCAGTGAGATGTAGCCTTTACACACATATCGCGAGAAGACACCAAAGGCCCTTTTTTCATTTCAGGATGAAGAAACATTCACCTGCCAAGCAGATCATGCTTCCCCTTTTTAAGCATGCTTGATCAGATGAAACAAATACTTTGAGAGATGTACTTATATTCATACATTGTTAATACTGATGACTTATGTTGAATTAAATACATTTTGGTTTCACCATTCACCTCTCAGTATGATGAAACACACTGGCAGTGGCCAGGAGGCTTAAAACTTACACTCTGGGTTTCTTCTTTTAGCACCTACCCTATAAAATACTTTTTGGCTCACAGTGAGCATTTTTGATCTTTTCTTTTACTAATACACTAAACTCACCTGCACCAAACCAATGAATTACATGCAAATGCAGCAATGAAATCTTCTCAACCCTTGTTGAGGTTTAGTGTACTATGCAAGCTCATCCACAGATACATTTGCTTATCCGCTGGGGCAAGTGCCACAAAAGAGGATCTCACTTTACCATTTTGGCATATTTTGAAGGCTTTTACAAAAATAAAACATTCAAATGGTTATGAAACATCAAGAGTAGTGTTTATATATATATATATATATATATATATTTATATATATATTTTTTTTGTGTGTGTGTGTGTGTTTGAAAATTGGCCGTACAATACTATACAATGTGTGCAATATTTATATTACCAAGTATAAGCGAATGTCCAAAACCTCAGTAAACCTCAGAGGGGATCAACTACTACTCTACTACTGCTTCAAAAGTGTGACTAACCAAATTTCACTTTCCAAAACTCAAAACATGTTTTTAAAAAACACAAGACCCCAGGACATTGCTAAATATGAACTGGCTTCCTCCACAAGCATGAAATCACATGCTCAAAGTTTACAAAAATGGAACAGGATCGCAGATAATGAGATACACAACTTTATTGGGGGTGGGGGGGTGGGTAAAAGTAGCAGGACATTTAAGCCAATTGAGTGAACTGTATTTTACTTTCACAGCTGTGAAGGGTTGGGCCATGGAGGATCTGAAGAAACCAGAACAGAGGAATCAGACTCATTATGCCACTGCTGTGCAAAATGACCCAGCACCCTGTGATGACATGCATTGCAAGAGTACAGCCCTGAAGAAGCAGCACAGCCTACAGTCAAATTCCCTCTCCCTGAGTAGGCCAGCACTGCGGTCACACAGAGGTGGCACGAGGTGAGAGGTTCAGAGAAAATGACTGGACACATGGACCACAAGGCAGAAAAGCAGGAAGCAGAGAAAAGATTCCCTTGGGTTGATGGGATCCGGATCAGAGCTGAAAACTGTGGCGATTCCTGCAGGGTTTTGCTGTATTCCTGTTTGAGCAGACAGTTGGGACCGTTCCTCCCACGGGATAAAATGGCCTTAAGACAGTGTCCAAACACAAGAGCATAAACAACAGTTTGTAAATGTGTCCTGCCAACATCACATGGCATATTTCTGCGTCCATTCCCGCGCTATTCTGTTGTATCTGCAAAAACGACAAATAAACAAAACATTTATCCTGTAAAAATTTAACCATGTCATCAATGACATCACATGAACAGAACTTAGAAAATGCATTCTGCAAAAAAACGAACAGTGCCTTTGCCACATAACCTGAAAGCTAAAATGTCAATGGATGTCTGCAGCTTTCCTGAAATTCCCTGATATCCAAAATGTTCCATTTTCTTTTTTTATAACACATTCATGTATTAGAAATGTTGCTTTTTGGTTGAGACAAAAAAAAATATTCATACACTAAAAAAAATAAAATAAAAATATGCTTCCTCTGGTCAAAATCTGTGTTCTTGTAGAGAAAACAAATAATTTTGTCATTATTTATACACAATCATCTTCTTTATAGCAATGACCTGCTGAGCAAACCAAAGCACTGCTTGAAAATCTACACAAAAGCGCTAATGAACATTAAATAAATTATTACACTACACAAGAATTTGCCATGCCATTGTAATGCTTTAGAGTTTGTCTTTGAAACCATGCTTGCCTCAACTTTGATTGAGGTGGTCTTTAGAATATTTTAACCACATAATACATAAGGAGCAGTAAAACAAAGGTTATTGAAATAGCTTCAAAAATAGCTTCAATAGAAGAAATGCTGAGGGAGAGAAAAACAGTGGACAGAATTTTACACAGAGGATGGGTCACTGCTTGTTAAGTGAATCAAACCACAGCTCAAACAAAAGCTCGAGGTTAAGAGCTCAAATGAGAAATAGGCAATCAAAAATGTACTTGGGTGACAGCGAGAGCTACAAGGTTTATTATTGGTCCTCACTGTGTAAGTAATTTCTTTGGCTTCAGACTACCGATACTTTTCCTTGGTTCATTAGGAAGACAGTAAAAACATACTTGTACAGACATTCCAACACATACCAGACACACAGTACACAGGTTAGCGAACCACCTGCTTAACTCAAAGGACAGTTATGTCTGAAATGATTCTTGGTTTGGTCTATGCCACAGCATGTTACTGGTTGTACCTGGCAGTCCCCCACCGAGGACCTGTGTGTATTAGTGGTCCCTGATTGCGGTGGTCACACATTCATGCAGTGCCACACAGGAAGCAGCATCAATGCAGCACACCAATCCTTCTATGCTGCTTTCTTCACTGCTCACAATGCACAGTGCCTTACCCCTCACCTACAACATGGCGTATTTCTCTGTCCATTCTCTGGCCATTTTATTGTACCTGACAAAGTAGTTTAAAGAGACACAGTGGGTACTACAGGTCTGGACTGTGTGTCGATACGTTTCGTGAGGGAGGGAATGAGTGAGGGAGGGAGGGAGTGTACACGAGAGGTCAACAGCATCAGTGTATACTTACTTCTCTGTGTCTGTCTTGTAAATTCGTGCAATTTCTGGCACAAGAGGATCATCTGGGTTTGGGTCACATAAGAGTGAGCAGATGGACAGGAGAACTAGAGAAAGGAGACGCAGTTACTTTACAGCATTACTTTACAGCATTACTTTACAGCATCACTGAGAAATGGCTCATTTATACATTTTTTTACGGATATTACCAGTCAATGGGTTTTGCACAGCACAAGATTTTACCACTTATCCAATTATTTCATAAACGGCAGATTTTTATTCTTGTTACTACTGGACAGTTTCTATGTAAGTAAGTATTTAAAAAAAGTCTAATAAAACAATTGTCCTTTAGAACATGCAAAGAATATCTAACAGAGTTTGTCTGACATCCTATTAACTGGTTGTGTGGTGATGCAGATTCAAATTCCAGGCTGTTCACTTGCCTGGTGATCCATATTATATTAGACTAAATTTGCTACAGCTAAATTAGGTTTTTTTCTAGGTCAGTAGTGATATAATAGAAGATATTCTGGCTCATAAATGGATTCAAACAGTGAAGATACTGTACATGTATTTGTTAGTAGAGAATACGGAGTGTGTTTTTAGGAAATATCAGGTAACATGTAAATATAGAAAATCTCAGCGTGTGCCAAAACTTTTGACTGGTAGTATAAATGTGCCATCAGGCTAAGTGTGAAACGTGAGCTTCCAAGCATCAGATAGCAGCAAAAGATTTATTTGTTTGAAGGCAGCAAATGAGTATCACCTATCAATTATAATACATTTTACAGCAACTATTATTTCTGAACAATTTCCTCCATGGTGACTAGTCTTACGCAGAAATGTCCTAAAACAGACTCAAGTCAGGTCAAGAAAAGTCCAGAAAAACTCGTGTGAGCTTTTTCTAAGCGCAAGAGACACCTGCAGACTATCAGATATCACTCAAATATTTGTCACTTGTTTGAGGTGTCTATGGCAAACCAACACACTCATCTTTATAGAACAAACACTTCCAGAGAAAGTAGCGACGATGCGGAAAGCTGTTTCACATGTAAACAGCCTGTTTGTGGACTGGAGGGTGTGCCGGTCTGTAGAAGTCATTCTGTAAGTCTTCTGAGCTTCAACAGCTTTCGGTAACTACATTTGTTAATTTCCCCGATTTCTTGCTTTAATCATGGAGGCGAACATCAAAGTCCCAATTGAACTGACTGGCACACAGAGGCTCTTTCTCAGAAGCTCAATTTCTTGACAGGTAAAACTTTCTTAAATAAGCAAAACACAACAAATGAAGGAACACTATGACTGATGCTTGTTCAATTTAACCAGATGAAGATCAAATCATGGCCCAAATTCATAAAGCCATATTCTTGTAAAAACAAACTTAATTTGTACTTCTACTCTAAGGGTGGTTTCATTTTCTTTTTAAATAAATCCAAACTAATTTCTGTTAAAGTTCACCTGAAAAGAATCCAGCTTTGTACAACAGAACTACTCTTTCCAGTCCTCCCCAACATCTTGAGATATCAGACCCCTAGTTGTTTATACCACAAGTTGTTCATACCTCTATTAGAAATCAGACACCACCTAGGTAAAGCCAAATTAAGGCAGAGGTTCAACACAGAACACATTTAACACCGCAATCTCACTTTCTTAGCAGTGTTCAAAGCTCTGAATAAATATATACTTCAACATAATAAAACAATTAAAACCATTCAATTAAATGGACAAATTTCCAGTTTTGTCAATTTTCTACATGAAAATAATATTCCTCAACTGAAAACAGTTTCTATTCCAAATTGTAAAACAAAACTATAACAGGCACACACCACAGGTTCTGGTTCATTTTTTCCAGTATGTTAATATGTTACTCCGCAATAAACAGAAAATGTGCAGTAAAAGGTGCACAATATGTTCTTTGAAAATCAATGCAACATGACCTGAGGTATGCAAAATTTTACACTCATCTACAGGTCAAGGTATCATTTCTTCATAAGACCACGCAAACATATGAGCAACCTTCATCCTGACTTGTTTTAGCTGCTCAGCAGAGGAAGACAGACACTGAATGCATGTGTATATAAGTCTCAAAGCAAAGCGAACTGGCTTTTTTGTTTTTTAAAACGCCCAATTCATTTTGACATTGAGCCTTACTGGAACTGGAACCACCCTAAATTCCAAGGTCTATACACATTCCATGTACAAACTTAGATGATTTGTGAGGTTTGTCAAAAGTGTACAATCATTTTTATGAATATCTAAACGCATCTATGTATTTATAGTTGTACCTTTAGAAATCGTAAGTGCGGGAGACCACTGGGACCTGAGAATATCCAAACAAATGCTGCCATTACTGTTAATATTTGGGTGGTAGATTCTCGTGGTGAACGCAACCTAAAACAAATGACAACCTTGTTAAGACAAGATTAACATCACATGATATACAACATGATGCACATACACTCTGGACATATGACTGTGTATTACTCTTCTTCACCTTTGGGGGTTTGAAAGGATAGTCTGTAGGGAAGTGTATGGTCAGGAAGAAAACACCACCCTGATATGGGCTCTCATTCTGCAATAATGACAAACAAATCACATCATTCATTTTAGATGCCTTGGTTTGGGTTTCAGTGTTTGGGTAGAACAACTGAACCCAATACACACATTAAACATCTTAAACAAACATATCTAGGTATATATATATAACAAAATATAATGAACTCTTAGGCCATTACTCTCCCCAAAACCATGAATACACGATGTGTCATACTTACAGGGCCCATGATTGTAGCCTGCCAATGAAATACTGAAAGAGGGAAAAAAAAATTATATATCACTTATAACATTGATTACATTGATTGATCACTGTGTAAAATGTCTGGGGGTACAGGAACTCACCATCATCCCCCACTGGACCCGCTGAACACTGTGCTGGAGGATCACGGGCCAAATCGGTCAATTCCTAACAGAAAAAAATAGCAAAAAATAAGATAATGTGTGTTTGAGTGTGATTGAAGGAAAGCAAGATCAATGGATGGTGGGTCATCCTCAGGTCCTCAGTGATATTTGCTACAATCCAATTTACATATGGAAGCTTGACAACTGATAGAAGGTCAATAGTGACTCATGCTGTCACCATGGTGATTACAGATGATTGTGGCAATATGAGATGTGCGGGCACTGCGTGTTGGCAGACTTTATTTTTAGCTTCTGGGGTCACGAGGGACGGAGGGAGGAGTAGAACCCTAAACAAGTACACAGGCATGTCTGTCTCCAACCCTGGCCCCAACGTTTATTTTTACTGGTGGGTGGGTAGACACCTGAAGTCCTGAAGTATCTCATGGGGGTGGGGGGGTCGCGGAGTTATCTGGCATAGGCCCCATAACCACCCAACTCTCATTTCTGGAGCGTTGCACAAGTGCAGTTCCATGCGAGAACTAAAAACAACTCCGTGAAATGCTTTCAGTGCGAGAATCTAGTTGCCACATTCACCCAATGCCATGAGGCCACAGACGGTTGATTACAAATTCATCTAAAAGACATAAACCAACAAGATTAACATTGGAAAAACAACTTAAAAATATCTCACACATAGAGGCTAAGAAAAGACTAGGTCAGTGAATGGGGGCAACGTGATATCCACGGCACCATGAATGTGCCATCAGTGTCTCCGCATTGTGAAACTGCTTTGGACAGTGTGCTTCGAAAGTCACACGTGACGATCGAAGTGTGACAGATTTATGAAATCTGCATCTAATGGATATTTTTTACCACACAGGACAAATGTGCTCGAATTAACGGGAGCCATAGATAAAAATATATATATGTGTGTTTCTATGTATGTTCGATTTAATAGGAAGCACAAATCTTATATGAATCTTAACCTTCTGAACCCTATCCAAATAACCACATAGGCCAAAGATGTGAGATAATAGGACAATAGTGTATGATGTAATGAGAACCAAATAATATATTAATCTTAAACTTAATTAATCATATCCATGGAACAGATATGATGCTGAACTAAATATTTAACTTCTGATCTAAATCCTGATGGTCTTAGATTAAATCGCTCTAAGAAATGTCTGCAACGTTGGCAGCCTCTGTCTAGTGTTTTCACCGGGGGCTTCTTTTCCACGCAGCACCAGCACAACAGTACGCCTTAACAGTGATTATTAATGATATTCTGTTCACTTAAGCCCGCTTTTTTTAAGGTGAGAAGCCAAAAAACAACGTTTAACACGTTAATGTGTTCTAATCATGTACGTTAGCAGCTACAAGGTGAAATCATTCAGTTGCAGCAAGAAAGATACAGTTGCTCGTGGGCCAAGACGACACAAATTGACAACTAAACACATTTCTTTTATGTTTATGTACTGCTGTGTGATTAGTTTTGTTAGGAAAGCCAGCATAGGCTTTTAATCTTACCTTTTGGATTCGTTTAAGAGCCATCTGAGCAGTGCGTGAGTGCTGGTTTGGGTAACCGGAGCTCCAGTCCTCTACTGACACGGAGAGACAGAAAAACACACTAACGGGCAGTCACCGAGACCCACTCCGCTTCCATACAGCAAAACACGGCCTCACTCAACACCCAGCACCGCTGCTAGACCAAGAGACGACTCCGTGCTCAATTAAAATTAAACTAAAATGTAATTTCAGGGCTGAACAAGATGTCCGTTACGTTGACCACCCTTCCGCTTCTAGTGACGCATAAAAGGACGGAGTCGATCATCTACTGCCGCCTACGGAGCCGGAGACTGCAGAAAGTGCCAGAGCCTCACATTCTCACTCCAGCGCTGTCGATAAAAAAACATACCATATCAAACAGCTAAAAGAGAATGATTTGTCGTAGTATCTGAACAGGTTAACGAGTGGAGATTCTAAAAAATCCTCACCAACCATTTTCTCACCCCCAAAAGTAGAAATGCGAACAGACACTGTATGGACAAAACTATGGGCACACCAACAGGCGCTTTTATTTATATCTGAATGTAAGGTCATTAGACTTTTATATTAATTTAATATAGACTTTTATCTGTAACATTTAGCCTCTACAACTTATGAGAAGGATTTCCATAAGATTTCAAAGTGTAGGAAATGTGCGCCCATTCATTCTGTAGAGTGTTTATGAGGTCAGGCACCGATTGCGATCTCAATTCAAGCTTCATGAAAAAAAAAGTTGTTGAATGGGGTTTAGCTCAGGGATCTCTCTGGTTCAGTCAAATTCATCCACACCAGACTCAAACAACTTTGGAAGCAGAGCATTATCCAGAACGTCTTGGTAGGCTGAAGCATTAAGATTGCCAGTCACTGAAAGTAAAGGACCTAAGCCAAACTCTGGAAAATCTGTGTCCCAGTAGTTTTGTTCATATAGTGTGAATCAGGAACACTTCATCAAATGACAGGAGAGAGGTTACAAAGGCCATTTCTTATCAGCGCATATTGAGAGAATATAGGCTGGAGGTTGTCCTGGCTTGTAGGACAGTGTTTATAGTTCAGTATATGCTGTGGGTAAAATGGGAACATAAAGTACCAAACAAATGTGTACAATGGAAAGAGGCAGCAGGAAAGACATCATCCTCGATTTGCATACATGTTTAGAACTCCCTATTAAGTTGTTATAACTATTGGAAGGTACAAATGAGGTACCTTTGAGCAAGTCCTCACACATTGCTTCCCAGGTGCTGTGCCACTGGCTGCCCAATGCTTCACTTCGTGAAAGGGTTAAATACTAAGACGAATTTCACGTTGTTCACGCTGTGTGCTGTGTTCAGGCGTGACTATAAGGGGCCACTTTATTTTGTTTAGCAGACTGAAAATTGTCCACTTCAAAGACTCCACTAAAACTGAATATGCTGAAACCTGTAGATACCAAGATAATATATATTTGTTTAATGTATAATTCAGCCCTTATACTGCTGTTCTGTGCATTAAGTATCTGATGGACACATAGTTCTGAACATTTTGTCTCCAGTGTTTTCAAAGCCTTTAAAAAAAGTACTCTATGCATGGTAATTGTATTGTGTATTTAACTTCTATGAGCAGTTTTTAAGCAATGACTCCACTATTAGTCAAAAGATCCATTCTCATTATGAATTGTTTGCTAGGAGTGGGGCAAATTTGGATTTCTTTTAAACTTTAATTGTAAGTAAAGAATGTTTTTTTTAAAAGACTTGATGTGGTGCAGTATGTAAACATGCAAAATAATGTATAGCAGTTGGAAAATAACATCACAATGAAGGAATTAAACCTAAGAAAAAACAGAGCAGTGGAACAGAACGTTTCACAAAATAAACGTGGGTCATGGTCGCAATCACACAATTTATGTATCAAAATCATGAGTGAAATACACAATTTGCAAAGTACAGAAATATACTGAGGCAGTCAGTAATCCATATGCTTTGTGCTGATCAGCAGTTGCACAACCCTAACTGAGTCATCCGAACCTGCATGTTCAACTACAACATAGCGAAGACTTTTCAGATATGCCACTGGCATAAGAAAGACAGGAAAAAAATTACTTGCCCAGAACAAGTGAATAAGTAAATTGACTCAGCAACTATACAGTATTTTTTTTTAAGTCTGCACCTATTGTCAGTTCCATGATTGCATCAGGTAATCTTTCTCATGTAAAGGCAACTGTATTTGCCCAAATCTGGCCAACCTCCAACAACCTATGCATCCTAACCCATTTCAAAACGTACTAAGATTCAAGAATGTTGAGGGGAAATTTATTTGGTACTGCCTGACATGATAATACCATAACAAGGTCCAAGCATATGTTCAGCATGATGAGAGGAAGCTTTACTCCTCCACAAACGCTAGTGCTGTTCATCTTTGGTACCCACAAGTAAGTAAATGTGTTCTGTTAATTTTCCTCAAGTCTGGTCTGATGGCTCCCTGAGTAGATTACTAATATTGGAACCCTGAGAGACGCTAGCGAATTCATGGCTCTCCGGCTGGTCTGTGCTCTTTTTTTCTGAGTCCATTACTGAATTGGCCTCTTCTGGCTGGTTAGTCCTCCGCTCAGGGTCTCTGTGTTCCTCTGTGGAGGGATTTCTCTCTGAGGCTTCTGCACCAGACCTGCTGTTTAGGTTCTGTAGACTCATCTTGTCATGTGGTCCCTCTGACTCAGAACTCTCATCAAGTGACTGAGCTCCATTTCCTTGTGGGCCCTGCTCTTCGTCAGGCTGCTCAGACCGAAGCTCCTGCTGAGGTGTGTGGGGCTGTGGTCGTGCTGGTTCCATAGGTGTGTCACCTGCAGCAGCAGTCTGGGTTGAAGTGGGGGGTTTGATGGAGGTGTGGCACATAGGGCAGGTTTCCTGCACATATAGCCACTTCCTTAGACAGTTCCCATGAAAGAAATGACCACAGTAGGTCATCACTGCTGAGGTCATATCCTGTTGGAGAGAAAGGATATGGACACTTTCAGTTTGGACAGCTTGCGGTTCATACAAATAACTTCTTTTGCGATTTAAAAACCATTCATTATCACACAGACATGTATTCATTATGACAACCATGATTATTATCTACTTTCCTGTGGGTTTAACCTCAAGTCATATCTCACACCTTGATCCAGCTCATGAAAGACTCCTAAATATTATCATGAGTTGGAGCTGGTCAAGAGCTCGAAGGTAAATTCCACAGGAAGGTACATCTCTAAGAAGAGGCTAGATGGTCATTGATTTACAAGGAATGATTAAAAACTAGGTGAAAAAAACAAGTAAAGCAAGAGAAATCTTAGTGATATCTATATGCCAACAATAACTGAAAATTGAATGAAAGCCCCCTTTAATTAGGCCAGAAGCTGACCTGAAAACAGATGGAACAGACATCACTGTGCTCCTGTAGCTGCTGAGGACTCGCGCGTGGGAGTGAACTGATCTTGCGTGCTGCTTCCCGTCTGAGCAGGAAGCTCTTCCACCCGGCCTGGGCACGCAACCAGACATTGCAGTATGAGTGGATGATGATGACTGAGGCCCCCATCCAGCTCCACTCTCCCCACAGAGACTCCCATGCCCCGTACCCCACTACACATAATGCCACCGCAAACTCCAGTGCCCGGCAAACACCGTTCACATAATACACCACCTCATCCAGACCAGGCAGGGCGGCACTGCGCCACACCTCCACCATGAAGAGGCAATAGATCAGCAGAGTGCCTGTCACCTAGGATACATACCAAAAGATGAGATGAGACCCATGTAGAAGTCATGGCTTTTTTTAACATTATGGACTATGTCAAATGAGGCTTTTGCCTTTTCTTACAAGAGAAAGGACAGATTGTAGCCTGCATACCTGCAAGGAAGTGAGCATGCAGCTGGATACCAGGATGAGAAGCCAAAAGTCCATATGGAAGAACTGTGAGATCTTATATGCCATGAACGCCGGGAACAGCAGCAGGAAGATACACATGCTCAGCCCCCGTGCATGCTTCCACACACTCCTATGGACATACAACATCAAATCTCTTTGCTCATGGTTTGCATTTTAACCACTGTACTCACAGCCATCTTAGAAATGCCAACATAAAAATGAACTGAAAGGTGATTAGACTTGGAATATCCAGTTATATCCTTCATTTATTCCCATGTAAACTGTACACTGTTAAATGTTATATTGCTACACTATATTTGTCTAGGGCTTTAAAACAATTCCACTTAACAAAGACATCTACTACTTTGTTGCAGGAAGTTGTCTGTACATTTTAAAATGGAAGACATAAAGTATCAGGCCAAACCATTGAAAACCATTTAAATATGCATGATAACAATGCTACAATACAATGGCCATAAAAATCTTTTTCGATGAACTGCTGACTGAGAAATAAGCATTTTAAGAATCCTGAAAAATAGAAAAAACAACTGAAAAAGAAACAGAAACAGTGAAGTTCTACCTGTTTCTACTGGCACCAAGTCCCAAAATAATGGGCTCAGTTATTTCACTCATGCTCTGCAGGGTTGAAGTGAGTACGATGAACAGGATGATGAAGAGGAGGAAGCAGCGTTGCAGGGCCGCCATATCTAACAAACCAGTCTGCAGAGCTAGCAACAACAGAGTCACGCCTTCTGTCACACCCCTACAAAATACACATACACAAACGAGGAAAAATGATTTTTTTTAATGCAAAAACATACACATGCATTCACAGGTACTACACAAACTTACCTGTGCATGACATTGTGGTTCTGCAGTGCAGTGAAACCCCCCAGGTAGAACTTGCAGAGATTTAAAAGCCCCAGAGCCGAATACGAAACCACAAATGTCAAGCCCAGCAATGAGTAAGGGCTGGCACAGCACTCTGACACACTTATGCAGGGAGAAACACACACACACACACACACAGCTTTC
>JBBMFX010000141.1:9364322-9377990 GCA_037832545.1 Rhabdalestes septentrionalis
TTCTGTGTATTGATTCATTACGAGGGGGCGGGAGACTCCCTCCCACTGCTTCCTTCTTACTGGGAAGTGACTGCCAGGCTTACCGTACTCAGAGAGCATGAGTGAGTGTGTGTGCATGAGAGGGGCAGAAAAGCAGAGGGACGTAGGTATTTAAGTTGAAAGACTAAAAAGGGTCATATTTGAGAAGACCTGTTCTCCGACCAAGAGCTTGCACATGTGTCTGCACTGGAGGCTCTGGCAGCGACTCTGACCATGTTTAATACTAGTGGATATCAAAGCAGGAGCTTTTTCCACGAAGGAGACACATATAGAGCACTGTGTCACACTATGATGAGTTTGTCTCATAGGTAAGTACTGAATACTCAAACTGGTTCTTATTGAAAACAAGTCGTCAAATAAATCACTAACTGGTTTTGGGTGATTAAGGCTTAAAAGAACTCCATGGCAAAGAACAAAATAGTTTATGAAGTTATTCCCAACAATTTTTTGTTTGGTTGATTTTTTTTTTTTTTTATTACTATTATTCTTAATATTATTGCAATCATATTGAATCGGATGTATACAAATACATTCAATGTATTCAATTATATTTTAAATGCTGTTTACATTTCTTCATTTGTATGAATGGGGAGAAACGTCCCGCTGTGTGTGATCTGTCCGTATCATACAAGATAGTGGATCTCGTTTGGATTCTTCTGGGGGTTTCCAACAGTGAACTTATTAAGGCAGTTCAACTGGTTCTGTTCCATTTAACGGAAAGGAAGAATTTCCTGAAACTCCTCAGGTGTGGCTAGAATTCAGCTGGGGACATGAAGTGCAATGTGCCTGTCTCAGGAATTCAGTAATGATCAAACATTAAACAAATAAGTGATTGAGATAACATTGAGAAAATAAACGTTGTGTCACTTATCTTGGCAGAGAAGTTTTGTGAAACTACGAAGCGATTGTTGCAGGCTGGATATAATGGCTTCAGTTAACACTGAGGAGCTTTAAAACTGTCAAACTGTTAGACTGCATTTCAGGAGTTCTACCTGAACCCCTGCTGGCTCAGTTTTCAGCTTTGCAAATTTGACTCCAGTGATGGCTCTGAAACTATGTCTTGGCATAAAAGCTTTAATCCTTGATACTGTAATCAAAGATTGCTCTTAGGACCATTACAAAAAATTAATTTGTGACAATGTTTTACAATATTTTATTTTATAATGAAGACGATTTTTAATTTTCATAAGGCTGTAAAATATCAAGAAATTACTATCGTATTGGAAATGTTATTCATTACATAATGCTGTTACATATTATTTTGACTATGATCCTATTTGTGGAGAACAGGCAAGTTGCTTCTTATTCGAAAGCTTATTTGAGACTGATCTATGGTTCTCCTGAGCACATGGCCCTGAGAACTGAATTCCATAGATGGTGGCCATTAAAGCTCATCTATGGGCTCAGTTCTTCTGGCAATGTGTTCTCTATCTACACAACAAGCCACAGTCCCTATAGATCGACTCTTTATATCAGATATGTTAAATAAAGAAGATTTGAGAACATCTTTTTTTCTTTTTTTATTCTTGTTGTAAGCTTTGTGAGAAATAATTGGGCTTTTAAATGCTTGTAAATGTGAAATTCAATACATTATATTTGTTTGTAACAAACAATTGGTGTGCTTTTCTTTTTTTTTTTAACTGTTCATTACAGACTTCTCAAATATGGTTATTTGAGATACAAACTTTGCATTTATGAGTGGGAAGATGTGTGGGTGTGCTAGTCAAATGGCCTCAGAAAGACACGCAAATTATTATTACAACTTTTTTTACTTCCTTGACTTGCACCACACCTTTTTAGTCAGCTGCTCACTACGAAACCAACCCTCTTAAGTTTTACCCCTTAAAATAACCTCAATTTTGAAAATGACCTCAAAACAGTTCCAGGAAATCAAGAAAAATTAAGAGGAAAAGTATACAGATTAAGGGGTAAAACTTCTGAATTTTCCTCTAACTTTTTAACATTAGCCCCTTAAATAATAGAACCGGAATTGATGCCTATGTTTAAGATTAAGAGGTTTCACACTCATGCCTTAAATTCACTTTTACGGTCAAATATTAATTGCCACTTAATTCAAATTAAGGGGTCTGATGAGTTTTCAGTGGTAAATTAAGGTAGGGTTAAGCACATTGTGGTTTTAACACGTGTTTTGCAGTGACTCTGTGTACAATCGTATGGAGAATGCTCCTAAAAGTGTTTCTCTAACACAGTGAGACACATGGATACATTTTTTTACCAAGATAAGAGGCGGCTTTGAATGCCGGACAGGTTGTACATTATACTTTAATTGACAGAAATTCCATGTATGTATGAACATATACTGATCCACAACAAGACTACAACACTGAAATGTGAGTTCAAATATGCAAACGTTCCAAATCCACCCACACTGTGACCACAAATATGTCTTATCTCTGGCTCCTGGTAAATGACTCAGGATCATTCCATGGAAACTGGAAGTCATGGACACCCTACCAAGAACACTCACCACCCACAGCAATAGCTGACAATCCATTAAATCATCTTAGATAAAATACAATGTAAACATTATTACATAGATCTAATGTGGGTGCACCTTTTGACAGTGGAACCACATGAAACTGGGCAGAAATGCTGAGGGCACAATGTTTTTCTTTTTAAACCACAGTATTCCACATAATTTGGTATAATTACACTCATTTCAATTGAGGTTTTATGCTATCAGTTTCATTTTCAGTGTAGTTTCCTGCTTTTTCTAGGGAAATTATACACAATGACTAGGCAAAAATATCACGGGGAGGTTTAGAGCGTTAAGAATTAATGATGCAATAAACCTAGAACGTATTCACTGATCAGATTCAGTTCACATCAGCAAAGAAAATCAAAATAAATGCTTCATTTGATTACTTTCCTTTCTTTCTATTTTTCTTTTCCTTTCTGACATTTTCCCTCAAACTGCCCCTCTCAATTTTTCGGACCACTTTCTTCTCCAGACGGTACTCTTGTTCCCCTACCCGCGGGTCTCCCCGCACGACAAACTCCCCTCTGTGAAAGCTGATGCTCACACCAGTGCTGGGGTAGGTACCATACACCCGCCGTAAGTCCTTTTTCACAAAGTCTGGAAGTTCCCGACTGACTCCAAAGACTCTTTCCAGTTTTCCCCAGCGTAGCTCACATTTCATGTTGAAGCCCTCAGGCCATTCTCCATCCCGCGGCCCAGGAGAACCAGCTTGAGGGGTCCTGATTAGTGGCAGGTTTGGGAAAGGTGTATATAGATGAGAGCACTGCCAATACCAGGGGCTTCCTAGAAAGGCTGGCACACCTCCATAGTAATAATGGTGCTCTACAACTTTGTCCTGAGGGCCTGTGATGTTCTTCATGACAACGGATATCGCTGGAGGCCTGTGGATGGGAGGTAAGTCCTGTGGAGCAACCAGGAGCATGGGGCCATAACAAGTGTATAGGCAGGGAAGGTGGAAGTTCATAATCTAACTGCCAGGAATGAATGAATCAAAGTTTTAGTTAAAGATGGGTAAAATCTGTAAAAAAATAAAAATAAAAAAAACCCAGAAACACTACAGTAGTAAACACACACAGTAAAAGAAATGCACTCTGGTTCTCATATTCTACACTCAATACCACTTGTGAACGTGAGCAAAAAAGGTCAAACTGAAAGTGAGATCAAGAAGTTCACATTTGAATTTTACAATGAAAGCTGTCATATAAGTAGCTAAAACTAAAACAACCATGTACTTACCCATTTCGAAACGTTGCGTCACTACTGGAATTACAGTTTCAGTTAAGTGCAGTTTCATCAGTAGACTGATGCATACTGTCCGTATCCAGGCAGCAGGTAAACAAACTGTTCATAGAGAGAGAAAGGGTCACACACCTGACTTTCTGTTTTCTGCCGTCCAGTACATGTTGTAGTCATGAGTATTTATTACCAGGAATGTAGTGTCCATCAGTCATAGATGTAAAAGAACGCAAATCATTCGACATATTATCTGAATCAACATTAGGTGGCGCCTCACAGATAAAAAGCATCTACCCTTTGAAAGGGATTGGCCCTTCAGAAGAGTTCACAAGGGCGTTTGATTCCTGTCTACAGTTAGTCATGGACAGCTATGAGGCACCCAACACAATGTAATACAAATAGTGTGCCGGAGTATGCGTTCATTTGCCATTTAAAAACAAAACACAAATGTAAACAGTACTCTACCAAATGTATATATGAAATACATTATTTAGGTTTTAACAATCTACATCTTGCGCAACTATCAGTTGGTAGTTTCGTTTCATTTTTTCAGACTTTGTTAATAAATGAATATAAGGAGGCCTCTGTCTATCAAAGAAAAGCCTCGTCCCCAGCGACCTCTCAAGCCTTATTGGAAACGGCACAAGAGGGGTTTTAAAGACATGGGCAGCTATGAGAACACGCTACACAATGTTATTCTAATAATGTACAAGAGTGAGAATTCACTTACAATTAATAAACAAAATACAGATGTAGACGGTACCTTAATAAGTGTATATAATAAATCAATGTTTTCAAATGCGGTAATTATAACAATCTACAGAATGAGACGGTAGTTTCAGTATATTTTTTTCTGTTTACTTATCTACCAAACTGAAAGTTACTATGTACGGGAACACCATGAGGCCACGACTCTCAGATCCATTCTCCAATCACAGCGCTACTTCTTCTGTCAATCAAACGAAAGGCTCCACCCCCAGTGACCCCTCCAACCCTGAGGAAACGGCAAAAGAGGGCTTTTAAAGACTACTACGGATGAGAAAAGTCCACAAAAGTTGATATTTTTGGCGCGAATAGTGACTGTAGAGCAAATGTAATACTTTTTCCGGAGGAAACGACACACATCCCCGGCTTTCTGAAGACTTTCGGACATTTTTGAGAGTCGTGGGAGCGGGATGGATGAAATGCGGCCTAGCAGCGGGGCACACCTCGGGCTCGCGTCTCTGTTTCCCCCGGGGCTGCAGGCCATCTATGGGGAATGCAGGCGGATCTACCCCGAGCAGGCAAACCCACTGCAGGTCACTGCTATCGTTAAATACTGGTAAGCCCTTCTGAAGTGCATGTTTATAATGTTTTATAAACTTTTTATAAAACAACGACCAATTGGAACCAAAAAAGAACTTATATAAGTTTAATAGAACATTAACTTGGTTTAGCGAGTAGCCTAGTTAGCCTGCTGCTAAATGCAATAAACTACATGTAAGCATGTTTAGTTTTCGGCCTGATTCCATCGTAATAAATCAAAGGCTTATATTAGTGTCACACCTGTAGCTATCTGCATTAGAAATACATTTAACTTTCGTATATTGCACATTTTATTGATTTGCACGTTTTTAATAAGATAACAGTGGGAGTAACCCTTTTCCCATGTGTTACCGTGGGCAGCTGGTGGTTCGGGTTTTGCCCCTGTGGTCATGGGTTCGAAACCCAGGACTGCTAGTGGCAACACTAAAGTAAACTTGTGTATGATACTGCCCTCTGCTTCACTTAGAGAATGGGTTAAATGCTGCCCACACTCTGTGCTGTGGTGTCTTCATGTATGACAAATGGTCAATTTACACCTATGTAGGTTAGGAGGACCAGATCCCCTAGACTACATCAGCATGTACAGGAATGTGGGATGCCCTGCTCTCGACGTACAGGAACACTGGCACTATGTCAGTCTCGGCCTGAGTGATCTGTATGGAGACAATAGAGTGCATGAGTAAGTATAATAAGAGACATTTATGTTAGCTATGGATGTCTTTAGTTTCAGATTAAATAAGAGATAATTAAAAGTAAATAACATGCGGTTATGCCATAAGTTTTGTAACCCAGAACCATTTTTTTTGGGACCTTTCAATTTTGTGAAACTGTAGACATGGAAAATGCTTTATACATCATACAATAACTATAGTTACACAATATCGACAAACGTATTGGGGCACCTGATCATTACACCAACAATTATTGTATTCAAATACATAGACTTTGATTTGGAGTTAGTCCTTCCTTTACAGCTATAACAGCTTCCATGTCTCTTGGAAGGCTTTCCACAAGATTTTGGAGTGCTTTTGAGGGAATTTGTGCTCATTCATTCTGCAGAGCATTTAATGAGGTTCAGGCACTGATGTTGGAGAAGGCTCACAATCTTAACCCCAAAGGTATTGGATGGAGTTTAGATCGGGGTTCTGCTGGCCAGTCAATTTCTTCCACACCAAACTTATCCAACCATGTTTTTATGGACCTTGCTTTTGCACTGGGTCACAGTCATGCTGGAATAGAAAACAGCCTTCCCCAAACTGTGTCCAAAAATTTGGCAGCATGGAGCGATCCAAAATGCCTCGGTGTGCTGAACCATTAACATTTCCCTTCACTGGAAGTAAGGGGCCTCCTGAATTCAATACTTCAGAGGTGTGTCTCAATCCTTTGTCCATATAGTGTATGTTTGAATGTGTGTCAAAGATTATAGTGAGACAAAAAGAAGTACAGAGTTTTATACCCCCTCTTTTTTCCTTTCCCACTCTCTAGATTCACTGGTCAAGAAGGCCCAAGTGGATTTGGATTTGAGCTTACATTTCGGCTAAAAAGAGAGACTGGAGAGACAGCACCTCCCACCTGGCCAGCCGAGCTTATGCAGGGTTTAGCTCGATACGTCTTTCAGTCAGGTGCAGAGAAAATGCTGATTTGAAAAACTTTTAATTTTATGGTCTCATGTATGTATTAAAGTGGCTTAACTGTCAGAAGCAGGCAATGCCTAGAAAATCATACAGTATAATTGCTTATTCAGTTTTCAGACTGTAGTAATTTAAAGTAACAGTATTTCCATTTGGATTTTTTATTTATTTTTGGCCTACCACAAGTTTGCCCACCCCCTTACTAACTTGCTCTTATGTCCAGCTCTTGAACCATTTAGGATTGGTTACCCCTTTCCTGGGTCATTATTTCCACCTCATTAAATGAATAAGAGATGTATGATAAAAATAAGGCATCAGGGAATATTAGAGTGCCACAATTCAGATTTGAAATGTATTTTACTCAACTTTGTAAACTGTTTAGATACCATTCAGGCCTTTTAACTATGTTGTATTTTTGGAGAACAGAAAACACATTCTGCAGTGGTGATCACATCTCATGGCACAGCCCACTAGACAACAGCGAGTCCCGAATTCAGCATATGCTGCTCACAGAAGATCCCCAAATGCAACCAGTCCAGACCCCTTTTGGACATGTCAGCTTTCTCCAGGTAAGGCACAACTCTTAAAATATAAAATGTGAGACTATAAGGTGTGTATATATTATAAAGCAGAAATATCTTTTGTAGAGATTTGCATTTCTCTTATTAGACTTCAGTATTTCTCTTTAGTAGCCTCTCTTTTAAAAATATTGAACATTTGTGTGTTAAAGATTTTTAAGCCTGGCATTTTTCAAGAAGAATTACCTGAGATTCTCTCATTAATTTTTTACTTATTTTGTAATTTAAAGTTGAATGTATACGGTCACTGCACTCTGGAAGACTTATTGACAGTTCATAGTCTGTTTATTATACAGGGATTATGCAGCACTTTGTACTAAATTTGCCACAGAATGCCTCTACATAAGTTTCTAAAAATATGTTTCACTTTTATTAAAATTGAATAAACGGAGATATCAACTGCAGGATATTGTTGCTTACAGAATTAATACCGCGGTTAAGAAAAAAAGGGTAATTTAAAAGTACTTTTTATTCATTTGTTTTTAAATGTATTTTTAGACTTGGCATTTCCTGTAGTTTTTTTCTTATCCTTATGCCTTATGAGAAGCTCAAAAAGATTTGAAGTGGCCCCTATATGCTAGGAAAGGAGCAGCTGTCAAACATGTCATTTTATGCAAATGTCTCAGTGTGAAATTGCTAACTGTGTTTTTTGTTCTCTATAGATCGTGGGTGTGTGTACAGAGGAGCTGCAGGCAGCACAACAGTGGAATGGTCAGGGCATTCTGGACCTGCTGCGTGGAGTGCGTGTGTGAGTATTCCCAAAAATAGATTAGAAAGAGCCAAGACGATCCTAGAGATTCTTCAGATCTGCGAAATCCTAAAATTCACCTTATATTCACACAGAATTGTTTGGCATAATCGCTATCTATTAGTAATGCAGCTGAGTGGAAAACTATTGACACAAATGGTAGTTTGTAATAAGTTATTAGAAAATCAGTAGTAATTAAGTACTATTAAACAATATTAAGCAATATTAGTAATGAAAAGTAATATTGCTCAAGTAGTAATATTGCACATAAATAGATTTTGCTGAGGCTTGCATAGCATTTTGAGTCTTCATGAGGACAGTGAAAAACACTGTTCTCTCTGAATCCTCCTCCCCCTGTAGTTAAGTGGGTCATTGGCCCTGAGATGCTTTGTTTTACTCTCATTTCTCATTAACCATGTGTAAATGGGCCTTTCCCTCCCCCTTGCTCTGTTTGCAGTGCTGGAGGTCCGTGGTTAATCACTGACATGAGGAGAGGGGAGACCATATTTGACATTGATCCTCACTTACAAGTAAGGCTTTCCTTAGTTCTCACTGCTGTGTTCCCTCTTGTTTTTTATCTGCTGTTTTATACATTCCTCCTTTCTATATTTGAGGTCATATTCCTGCACTGTCTGTGAGTGTGTTGATATTCTTTCCCTAGATTTATTTAGATAAAATATTTGCTTTGTCAGTTAATCATAGTGTAATGTAACTCAGGTTTATCTTTGTGCAAATTTTAGTTCCAGGATTAAGCTAACTAAGTGATATTTTCTTTCAGTTTGACTGTAATGCTTACATGTGATAAGTAATACGGTTGAATGTTCCATCAGCCACACATTTTGTCACACATGAGAATCTCTACCTTTCTGTTGCCAGCCTACACACACATGGAAAACACAAACAAGTTGTGGAAATATTTAAGTGAGTTTTGTTTTCTGAAATGTATAGAAAATATCAAAACTATGTACATAATTATTCACACCCTGTACTATAAATCCCCAAATTTTGCTCAGGTGCATCAGATTTCCATCTTTGTGGTGCTTCTACAACTTGATTGTAGTCCACCTGTGGTAAATTCATTTGATTTAACATGATTTGGAACGGCACATTGTTGTGTGTATAAGGTCTCATAGTTGACAGTGCATATCAGAACAGAAACCAAGTAATGGAGTCTCAAGGAGTGTCTGTAGACCTCCGAGACTGGATTGTGTAAAGTCACAAATCTGGGGAATGATGCAAAATATTTGATGGTCCCAAAAAGCACTGTGGTCTCTATTGTTCAGAGATGGAAGAAGTTTGAAACTACCAGGACCCTCTCTAGATCTGACTGCCTGACCAAACGGAGAAATCAGGGTAGAAGGGCCTTGGTCAGAGAGGTGACCAAGAACCCTGTGGTCACTAAGGTGGAGCTCCATCGATTCCTTGTGGAGATGGAACAACCATCCAGTTGGTCAGTCATAAGTAACTCGCTCCACCAATCAGGCGTTTATGGTAGAGTGGCTAGACTGAACCACTCCTCACTAAAAGGTGCATGGTAACCCATTTGGAGTTTGCCAAAAGGTAGATTAATGCTTGGCAGAGTGGAAGAAGCAAAATCCTCCGGTCTGATGAAACCAAAAACAAATGTACTGGGCCGAACTCAAATGTCATGTCTTGAGAAAATCAGGTGCTGCCAACACCTGGCTAACACCATCCCTACTGGTAAGCATGCTGGTGGCAGCATCATACTGTCAGGATTTATTATTTTCCGGCAGGAACTGGGTGAATGGTGTGCATACAGGGTAAGATAACAGTAGGCAAATATGGAGAGATTCTTCAAGAAATCCTGCTCCAGTGTGCTCTAGAACTCAGACTGGGGCGACGATTCATCTTCCAACATGACATTGACCTGAAACTCACAGCCACGATAATAAAGTAGTGGCTATATGAGCAGTCTGTAAATGTCCTTGAAGAGCTACAAATGTCCAGGAAGACCTAAAAATGTCTGCCTACTTACACTGCCCATCAAAACTGTCAGAGCTTGAGAGGATCTGAAGGGAAGAATGGAAGACAATCCCGAAAACAGGTGCATAACCAAGACTACTTGAGGCTGTGATTGCATCATCAAAATATCTATTAGTAATGCAGAATAAAGGTGTGAATACTTAAACATTGGATTAACAAGCTTTTACAATAAACACAACTGCACATCTTTCTGAAAAATTGTTTTGCCTTGTTATCAAGGGTACTGTGTGTAGAGCTTTGAGGGAAAACGTATACTCTAATGTATCTTAGAAGTCCGTAATGTAACAATGTAGAAGAAGTGAAGGGGATACAATATTTTCTAGTGAGACTAATGTATGTATGTATTTATGGCTTTTCTCACATGCTCTTTCACAGCAGAGTGAGACTCATGTTTAGCCATGAATGTCTGGCCCCTAATCATGTGTTGATTTTCTTCCCATCTTAAGCAGGACCGTGTGGACAAAGGCATTGAGACAGACGGCTCTAACCTCAGTGGTGTCAGTGCCAAGTGTGCCTGGGATGACCTGAGTCGGCCCCCCGAGGATGAGGATGACAGCCGAAGCATCTGTATCGGATCACAGCCCCGCAGGTTGTCTGACAAAGGTGAGGGATTAAGTAGTATTATAGTAGTGTGTTTCCAATGTGACACTGGGTATGAACAAAACTGATTTAAAGATGCTTTTCAGGTCTTTAGTTAACTTAAGTTATTGTTAAATGACCAGGTGTAAGCTGGTGCATTGATTTTGATCAGTTATTTGTAAAGTTTTTGTCAGTGTTATACCTTTAAATCATTAACGATGGCTAACAGTTCTTTCTGTTCACTTGTCCAGACACTGAACAGATCAGAGAAGCCCTGAGGAAAGGACTGGAGATTAATAGCAAAGCAGTCTTACCCCCCATTAGTCAGCGTCACAATCAAGATCGGCCGCTGTAAGTACTTGCGCAGCCATAACCTGATATCTCAAGCAGCAGAGAATTTTTAATACAGCCACTTGTCCACTGATTAAAATTTACCTGCATCTACTCATAAGGGTAATGAGAACTACACTGTACTGAGGGTTTAATTCAGGGAGGAAACAAGTCAGAGTGTATTTGGTCCTGATTGCTAGACACATGTGGTAGTGATTTACGGAGCCACCTGTTGGTGTGTATACACGGCAAATTTTGGTGACTCTTACTGTAAGAGGGATAGGAATGAAAGCAAATTTAGATATCAAGTGCAGGAATTTAATTAATCTTAAATTTGTTAGATACTTCTTTATTCTAAAAGACAAAAGTTGTCCAAGAGGCCACAATCAAAGACACAACCTTGAACTTGGGTATTGGGTGTTTTGCTAGAAGCATGTCCTTTTAATCATAGTTAATTATGAAATGGCTTTGATTGGGTTTATTAGCTTCATGGCACAAAAACACAATCATGAAAGGGCAGCAGATTTATTATTTTCAACACCTTTGTTTACATAACTGCTAACAGAGGGGAGAGGTATTTTCCACACTGGTCTTATTCTTGTACATTGTATTTTTATGAGCGACTCTGACTGGCATTCTAAAGGATATTTAAACAACCAAAATTTACTAAGGCATGAGAATCTTGATGTAGGTGCACCCTACTGCCTAATTAAAATTAAGGTATGTCATTGGTGCAATTGATTTGTACTTACACTAGCCATGTGAGCAATATGTGATGTCTTGTATTCAGGATTGGTGATACTACTGGTAGGCAGCTGAGATGTTTCAGGCACCCTGCTCTTTTTTCTTTGATCTGAACACAGGATCATCCACACCTCAGCAAAAGGCTAGGCTAATCTCCTCCTCCTGTTGCCTTTTCCCTACTAACCTTGCTCCTTACCCACATTTAGAGCTCCTGCTGTGTCCTCTTTCGGCCTTGACAAGCTTTCAGAAATAGAACCGTAAGATTTGCACAAAAATGTGTTGAATTAGAAATCTCTGTTGTTATTATTTAAACCATATTAACTTTGAATAACTGTCACTGCAAACAGATATAACAAGTCAGAGATTTTCCACTCCCCGGCTTTTTAGTGTGAAGTGCAATGGAACAGTTTTGTAGACTCTCTAACGGATATAAAAAGAGACATACTTGTCAGGAACTAGAATTTCTGTATTTCATATTCTGAGAAGGTAGCAGGTGTTCTTCCACTGATAACTAGCATTTAGTTTGACACACCTTTATTCTGTATGACTTTTTTGGTTTTTGAGTCAGAATATGACTTGTTCTAGATGTGTAGTATTGTCTAAATTACTGCTGACTGCATTGTTGACAAAAAGAATGGAGGAGGTGCAATATGAGGTACCTGTTCTTTATTTATTCCCCTTAAAATGTTTTGCAAGTGCCATAATTTCAGGATGGTAAATGTACAGCATGTATGATTCTGTTCTCACAGTTTCTAATTTATGAAACAAAAAAAGTAAAAAGTTCTCAAGACTAATGATCCAAAGTGCTCTCTTTTTTCTTTTTGAAACTCCAGCTTCAAATGATAAATAGCGATAAAGGGGAGCTTTTAAAAAGCTTAATGGACCCATAGCAGCAACTGTTGTTTCCTTTCAACATTAATTCAAAATCTTTCCCTTTGATATTGAGTGATCAAATATGACAGCAGCAATTACACCTAGTATATCATAATGCGATGTGGTGAGCTGAAAGCATATCAGACCCCCTAAAAACAGTTGTCTCTGTTCTTAGTGACTATTGAAAGGAATGAAAATGATTTGCCTCTTGGCAGTAATGGTAATGCATTCATTTCTCTTCGCTGTGGTACAAATTTACCCCTAATTTTTTCATAGACAATCAGTTGGACATTTGCAGAGCAAGCAGAACTCAAGGTAAGAGCCAACAAGAGATAAAGTGAAATGTATTCCAACACAATAAAGTGAGTTTCTTCACTAATAGAGGGTGTTTACATCAATATCTGCAAGTGACCTTTGGTTTTAAACTGAAGGCAAGATACATTGTTCCATAGGATGCAATAGAAAAAATGCATTGTTAATTGTAACTTGGCAAAGAATCCCTTTTTTCAGCTTACCCTGAGCCAGTTTAATTCATCCCTTCCACCCTTTCAGTTCAAGTGTTCTGCTTACAAAAAACAAAGAGATTGGCCATTGCTTGTCGTGGTGAAACCAAATACTAGTTTTACAGGTAGTTGTTAGAGTAATGTAGGTATAACGGGCATTTTAAGAAAAATGGCTGCTTTTAAATACTACAATAAATGTTTTTTGGGGCTCAAGGATAGTGGAACTGTCAATGTTATCCCTGTCATCGAGATCGTGAGTTATATCTTGGTGGGTGGGAGCTCGAGGGAGTGCAACTTTAACTGTGTGGATAGGGTGGCCCTCCCTCTCCCCTTTTCACTCCGTACGATTTTACAGCCAGAGCAGGCATCAATTACCTGATGTTACAGAATTGTCAGTAGTGTTCTCCAAGAGTGTTATTCAGTCTCTGATATTTAAAATGAAATTAAAAGGTTTTGAGAGCATATTTGCAGGCTTATAAAGAGTATACACTATAACAATAGATATTTAGGCACATCACAAAAACGTGGTTTTTCACTACACGCAGGTGTTCTTGGGACGTAATCCCTGCATACAGTGTGATTGTTTTATGTGTATATA
>JBBMFX010000141.1:9386896-9400461 GCA_037832545.1 Rhabdalestes septentrionalis
GTCATGTCCCCTTAAAAACAGGATGTCCCAATACTTTTGTCCATATAGTGTGTATCAGGGGATTAGAAAGGGACAATGGAAAATGTTTAAAGTATGGAAAGCATAAAAAGTATGCATCAGTCATGGGCTAGTTGTTTTATATTTAGATTTGTAATATAGTTATTACAAAAATAGTAGTTGTAGCCGACTATCTCACCTGCTAATTTGTAATTTTTCAGCTAATATATGACTTAAAATACAAACATATGCAAAATACCTAAAGAGAGTACTGCACTCCTGCTCTATAATTAGTAAAATTGTTGCCTGAATTGCAGTTTATGTACAGGGTTTTCATGACTTTGACTTTGCTGACTTGACTGTTCATGATAACCATTTCAATACTCAATGCTTTCCTTCTTGTTGAGTTCACTGTAATCACACTTTTAATTGAAATGTTTGTGCTCCTTCCACACTTTCTGTGCTGAAAACCTCTGTTAGCTGGGGTCACTTGTTGTTTAGGAGCTCGTCTTCAGCGCAGCTCTTACTGAAATGTCATAAGTTTATATAAACATCGAAGTCACCATTTTCTCAGCCTCATGCTGTTTTCCTACATAACATTAGCTAACGTAGGCTAATATCTATGGTAGATCGGTTTACATTTACAGCATTTAGCAGACGCCATTATCCAAAGCGACTTCCATTCCCTAAATACAGGGGACAGTCTCAACTTGGGGTTAAGGGTCTTGATCAGGGACCCAATGGTGGGGCACAGAGACAAGTATCCTACCCAGTGAGCTACCTCTACCCCGTTTAGCATGAAGATGTCTCCCAAGCAGGTGTTGCTCTAAACCATTGTGACCTGTACAATGTATTAAATGTGAATTTCATGCAATTTTAACAAAGCCCCAAGGTTGCCAGAGACACCCACCGGTCTGCGGTCTGTAGCAGGCAGACTTCATTGGAAGAGTTGCCAAAAGGACCTTTCAACCTAATGAAAAAGATCAGTTTTGTCTCAATACTTCAATTCAGTGCAGTACATTTAAATGATAGATTTGAATATGTGAATGGGCGAGAGACTTTTAGGATTTTTTGTTTGATTAGCTACAGCAGCATAGTCCCGCTTGGTAGGATATCATTTTACACTGAAATCTCCGCAGTGTGTAGAGACTAGAGAAGTGTGCATGTATTTCTAATAAACTCAGCTGTTCTCTGCTAATTTTGTATAGATCATATTTTAGCCAACGATCTGTCAGGGTTGTTCGAACTAGCAACAGTTGCTACCATAGAAAGCATTTGTGTTTGGAGCTCTAGATGTTTCAATTAAATAACAAAGATCAATAAAATGTAGAAATAAAGGTTCAAAACCATCACAATTTACATGTATACACATTTTTTCCTGCTGTGTAACAAGAAAAATGAAGTCCTTATAAATGTGGGCCTGTGTTTTTATTCATATGATGATGATCATGATGGATATGCAGATGATAAAAAAGTAGCTTAGACACTGGAGAGTGTGAGGAAAGCTGCATGGTGTTTCTGCAGCTGCCTTCCAAAGAATAATGAGCTGTTGTGAGGTGAGTTGCTGCTGGACTTGGCAGGGCTGGCTCCTGGATGCGTGGAGGAATGCTTTTCAGATGGCCAATGTGTCATGGCTCCTAAGGCGGCCAAGACTCCGCAAATAGGGGTGCGGTGCTGTGGGAGGGGGGGGGCACGCTTGCTTTACCCACAGCTGCTGTTGAAAGAGACACACATCCCTCTGTTCTTTCTTTCACAAGTACATATATAGAGAGAGTGTGAGTCAGGCCCACAGCAGCCTCGTGTGGGGGATAGGATGTGAGCTCCAGGCCGAAGCAGGAAGGGTGTGACCCCAGTCCCGTCCCCCACCCCCCCAAATACAAGCGCTTGCTCTCTTCTTGGTAAGGCTGACATCATACACCAGCCTCTGGAGGAAGTGGGGTTTGTGTTGCTGAATGATTGCCTTCACCCTGTCTGTTTCTCCTCCATCCCAATATTTTTTCCTGCTTTTGCACCTAGCGGTGGGCAAGGTGACCGGGGTGAGAGCCAGGAAGGAAGGTATAAAATATATGATTGACAGTTTTTTCTGAAAGGCAAGGCTGACTGTTAGCTCTTAATGTAGTCACTGCAAAATAAAGTACTGGTTGCAGGTCAGCGTTATGAAGTCGATGGTGGACAGCAAGTCCACTGTAAATTCAAGCATTTCTGAATAGAGTCAGTGTCATTTTTTGATACATTTGGTTCTCCTTCAGTTTCTTTCTGTAGAAAGTTAAGGAAATTCATTTCTGTTTCACAGAGTCGTTGGGGCATTTCATATTTAATCTGCTAGCAGGACATGTTCAGGCAGTGGTTCACTTGTAATAGTGAGGTAACACCGACTGTAGGTTGATGAGCTTGGAGTTGAAGAATCACAGGTATTTATCAAAGGCAGGGGCCTGATGTCAAGTTGTCAGTTTTGTCTGAGCATGTAACACATCAGCACCTTTCTGGTGGGGAAGGCAAAAAGCATGTGTTCCGTATGAGTTGGTTCTTTTCCCCAAGCAAATCAAATAACCGCAAAGGTGCGATGAGGCTGTATATTCTGCTGCGAGTCAAGTTTTCTTTCATTATATGCGTTGCGTACCATCAATCAGATCCAATGCTCAGCGGCACAGAGAAATTCTGCTTATTTCAAGCACAACTGCAGAACATTCACCGCGTTCAGACATGAGGTCTGAAATGGAGACTATGAAAGTAGTGCTGTTTGCCTGCGGCTCTCATCCCACCTAAGGGCATGTGGGAATTTGAAAGTAACCTAAAGAAACATCACTACTGACTCATTCGTTTCTTCCTGTTAAGCTTGGAGCTTGAAAATGAGCTACCTTTTTTTTGTGTAGTTTAAAATTGAAAGGCAAAATAGGGCGAGCTCAGGTAAGAAAATAAGGAAGATGCAAAGGAGAAATCAGCAGACACTCACACACACACACACACACACACACACACACACACACATACACACACATACACACACACACACAGGAAGTCTGAGCATGTAAGCTCATCAGCCATGCAAACCGTGGCCTGTGTGACAGGGATTAAAGTAGACAAAGCTGCTGCTGCAGTGGACATAATTGTGTGGGAGCAGTTTGGGCAGTTTCATGCGGACACTGACCTGGCTATATTCCCGCTCAGATGGCTCACATATCCTACATACATATCATACCACTTCCTTTTTCCCGTGTGTTTCCCAAGTCCCACAACGCTGAAGAGTCCTTCTTTGCTCCTAATAGCATTTATTTTCTTTCTTTTTCTCTTTTTTTTAATTTCAGTTTCTTCTCGGTATCAATATGTATGAATCTGTCATTTGTATTGGTGTCACACAACAATATTGATTTTTCTTTTTCTTTTAGAGGTGTTCATATGTAGCAGAGATTCCATGGCAACATTCAGGAACATGAAATAGCAGTGTCCTTGTTGCCTCGCTACTTGAAATGCTCTATTTAAGGATCCGTGTTGTGTCATTTTCTCCCTGAACAGAATAAAGGAGAGGAAGGAAGCCCAATCAAAACAAGCTGTGACAGATTTTTAAAAGTTTTTCTTGGTGCAGAGCTCTCATTTCCTATTAATAAGACTAAATTAGCAAAGATACCTTCATACCTTTTCACTGAGTAGTAAGTCGTTGAAATTCACTGAATAATAAATTAATCTGTTCTGTTCATCACCAAATTTCAAAACATAATCATTTTGTGGGAGGACGTGAGTCAACAGCCCCTGAATTGGCGTAATGAAACATCATTGGGAGGCTCAGCATGCTTGGAGGAGAACTGTAACTGCTGTTTCTGTTTCGTCAGCTATCAGACACAGTGATGAGACCCAGGGAGTACATTTCCCCACCCAGAGAGCAAGGCCAACGTCTCGAATTTCAACAGCTTTACACTGAAATTGGGATCTCCAAGTGATTGGGACAGCAGTTACTGTCTAGGTGGCATTATTGGTTTCAGCATTAAACATTTATAACACTATAACAGAACTAATTGTTCCCTACAGTTCAGCTCTATCAATTTTGGCACTCTTTGAAAAGGTAAAAGGGAAAAGTCATAAACATAAATCTCTCAATCCATCTCTGAAAATCAGGAAAACGTCTAACCATCAATTGAAGTCATTTTAGTCGAAGAAACATTTTTTAATTTAACCAAGTCACAGTCGTTGGTGCCCCTGCATGTCTTTGTATGATTCCCCTCTTGCAAGCTCAACAGCAACGAGACTTCTTCTGTAGTGCCTAATGAGACTGGAGAACACAATCTGAGAGCCTCCTCAATACACAATCTCCCCAAGAACCTCCAGGGTCATAGCTTCTACTTTTAGACTCACCTCTCCAACTTACCCCACCATTTTCAATAGGATTGTCAGGGGACAGGGGCCCATGTTAAAAGCTTGATTGTGTGGCCATCAAACCATTTGAATTGAAATGCATGTTTTGGCTCATTGTCCTGCTGGATGATCTGACCATGACCCAGTTTTAGCTTTTTTGGCAGAGGCAACAAGAGTTTCATTTAAAATATTCCAGTACTTTGTGATTTCTCATGAATTTCATGATGCCATGCATCATAATCTGGTTCTCATGGGCTCTGGAGGAAAAATAGCCCCAAAATGTAACTTCTAATCACTGTTAAATAGGATCATCACAGATTCTCTACCATACTGAATTATGTAGATGAAAAAGTCATCAAAGAAAATCCAGACTACGAAAAATGGTTCTAGTCAAGGTTGTACTTTCATCTAATGAACTTCAGGCACTGTAGTGTGTTTACATGAAACAGCTTTCTTTTGCCTTCTTCTCTCCTTTCTGTTTGTTAACGTGGAGGTGGAATCTAATTTCATTTAGTAGTTTTGGAGGCTTGATGATGTTTCCCCTACAACTCCAGTTGTTTTAAACTTGCCGGTAGATATAGGATAGAGCTACTTTTTATTGCTATTGTTGGCTGGTTTAGTAAGGTCAGCACACTATTAACTCATTTCATTTGGTTATTCTCTAATCTGTTAACAAATGACTAAAATAATTAGTCCTTTGTCATTTACAGGAAGTAATGGATGCCCATATAAGATTTTATTGTTCAAAATCATTTTTAGGTGTACCAATATTTATGCAGGTTTTTTTTTTTTCAATATTAACAGAAACAATTGAAATATTTTTGTTAAATATTCCTCATATTTTGGGGTGAGATTGAGTCAGTAAACCATGAAGACAGATCTACTTGGCCACATTACCTGTCGTCTCCAGTATGGGTTGCCCAGCCCTGGCCATTATTTATTAAATCTGTCCTTGTGGACAGGACCAGCTCATGTTTGGTTAGGTAGTAGATCCTTCCATTTCGAATGATTTGAAAAGCTTTTGTCAGTCCACGAATACACAGCACGTACGTCAGGGACTGTAGTCTGTTGAGCTGGCTGATCGATGGGATTCTTCCCACAGGCCTGCTGTTGTTAGGAGGAGGAGTCTGAAATGTATTGACTCCCTGATACTGCACTGGGCTCTGGACATGTGTTTTGAACAGGCAGTCATGGTTACTGTTCATTAGAGGAAGGTCAGGAAGTTCTTTTTTTTTTTTTTTTTCCCTTCATTTTCAGTGACATGCCGTTCTGTCTCTAGTTATGAATGAACACTGTATAGAATTTACTGTACAAGTGACACAGGTTTGCTTTGGACGGTATATGGATCGAGCTCCCTGTGACTATTCGCAGTTCTTCAGAACATTGCATTGTAATGATGCATGACCTTTTGTCTTTGCTCTGAGTGTACGTGGGTTGTTTGAGTCACAGAGCACTCACTGAGAAATTGCAGAAATAAATCAACTCTCTCCAACATTTAGCTGTGAAATTTGCAGGCACCCCTAACACTGCCTCATGGAAACCAGATTATTCTGGTCCATGCCTGAACTCTGGTGTACTTCAGCTTTAAAAGCTAAAAAAAACCCTACAGTATGGCTTCAAAAAGCCTTTCATTAGGATTTGCATCGCTGCAATTAAAATGCTTATATTTATCATAAAGACAGGCATTTGCTGGTAGTTGTGTGAAACACACTTTAGATTTTTACCTTCATCTCCGCAAACAAAAGGAACACCCAGAACATTTCTGCACATCTGTGAGGTTTTGAAATAGGAGGAACCGGCACAGATGGAAATACAGTATATTGATGCACTTATCTGAACGCCAACACTCGGAGCCTTTTCTTACTGAAGAATGAAATTCATCCTCCTTTCAGAAAAGCACCTCCTTTAACTGCCGCTATGTGCGGTACCAGGAGAGCTGTAATTTGCTTTAACTTCCCGTCACAATCAGGGAGCATTTGTCATGTTCTTGGACTCGGCCATTGTTGCGCTCATGATATACAATTTCCTGTGCTTAGTTTATGGTTTTTCAACTGTTGACTACGTTTGATTCTGATATCCCTGTTGGCTCCCTGCTCAGCTAGTGAGAGGACAAACGACAGAGGTATCATTAATTTTTCTCAAGAGCCAAGAAAACATAACAGGAATAACTTATTTTGGATTGAGGCCCATCATGTGTACCATGGATATTTTGGTATTGTGTGGAATCACTGGTTCTCACCAGTTTTTTTCCATCAGATATTTTTCCATCCTATGTGTGAAGTTGTGACTGCTTTGTGATGAGTTTTATATAATTCAAAGAAATAATCTAGTAAGAATTTCTTGTAGACAAACTCGGAAGACTGATGCATCCCTAAGGTGACAAAAATGGCTCTTTGATCAATCTGAAATGGTTTTGAAGGTTCTTAAAATGGTTATATGGTTTTAAAGTTTCTTAAAAGAACCATATTAAATGTATGTATATATTTTTATTTATATCCATATTTAGATTCTACATTTTAGAGAGAGCCAGTTAACTGTGCAAAGAGCCTTAAACCCTTGAAGAGAGTGTGCGGAGGTTTCTAAGGTAGTGAATAAATCTACTAGTACTTCCAGTCCTGATATTTATTTCTGGTTCAGGCTGTAAGGTTATACAATGTGTAGTTTGCCTCGAAGTTTGCCTCGAACTTCCTTGAGACAGTGGCATATAGTTATATTAAATTAAATGAAAGGCAAAAACAAAGTTATAAAAATATATAGACCAAATATTTTCAAATAAACATATTTGGTCTATATATATATATATATATATAAACACTATATACCTAAACACTGTGAAAAGAAAAAATCTGTAAATAAAGATATTTATCTAAATATATGGAATTGAATGTGCTTTCAAGAAAAGAAAGTATTGAGATGATGTTTAATGTCAAAGTTCTTTCTTATTGTAGATTCTGATCACGACTTGAGTGGCGGGACACACACCAAGGTTAAATGTGTTCGAGTTGTGGTATATTACTCTAAGCAGAGCGGATTTCTACATTCAGACTGTTTCAAAAGATGAATGACAAAACAAAGACACAACTTGGTGCAGCACTGGGTAAAGCACATTCACTGCAGTTGCAACAGATAGCCGGACTTCTGTTACTGTAAACACACGACCCGACCAACATGTGAGCCAGAAAGAGGGTGTGTCTGGGGTTTTTGAAGCACACATGAGTGAGCAATTGCCTGATGTGCTGTAAGAGGCTGCAACTGAATGGACATGTCACCATTCCTGCCGCAACTGATAATGCTAGACGTGTTTGTAACGTGGTGCAGATGGCTGGATTTTCCCTCTGTGTTTTTTCCCTCCAGGGAATACTATTAAATTAATAAATTAATGTTTATAAGTTTTTTTTTTTATTTCAGTTTTTTCTTTTGCTCATCTTGCAGTGTACACAAATCAGAAGTTTGTTGGTTGCTTTTCCTTTTTTTTTTAAGTTGATTGATGACAAACTACGGCTCAGAATCCAAACCACAAAAATTGATGAGCTGTTTACAGCCCTATTCTCATGTGTAGTGAGACCCTACTTTGTGGTCATTTTAGCATTTAATAGCTGTAATGTCTTAATTAGCACAATTTGACAATAGTAGGTGAACAAATATTTGTATTAGGTTGAACAGTTTAGTGAAGACAAACAAAAGAAAGCATTCAGTTGTATTTTTCATAAAATTTACTGTAGCAGTAAACTGCATTTACACATTTATTTGCGCTGAAGCTTTTTTGCATCTCAATTTTAGAAAATGAATGATATTGCTTATCCTCATTCAGAGGCACCAGGAATGCGGCGTCCCTCACACACTGCCTAGAAAGGCAGTGACCCTGCTGCCGTGACACATGCATTACGGGGCAGGGACTGCCGCTCTGCACAACCGACATGACAATCTGTCATTGACACTGAAACCAGTGCAAACAAAGGGGGAGATACCAAGGGAACCGCGAGAGTGAAAGACAGCCAGACCCCCTCTCTGTTTCTTTCTTTCATTCTCTCTCCCTCACTCTCCTTGTCTCACTGCTCTTTCTTTTTTTGCCAGTGTTCACGCTTATTAATGCAAACACACACGTGCACACAAGGTTTGTTGTCATGACAGTTGCGTTCCCGTTTCCCAGCCAGGGCTCGCAGAGCGCACGCACGGCAAAGCACATTTATCAGGCTGAAAATGAATTGGCTTGTTTTGGAGCATTTTGTGGAGTCTTGCGTGTTTTTTTAGATACAGTGTTTTCCCCTCAGCCATGAAAAGAGAGAGAGGGAGAGAGAATAGAAGGGATTATAAAAGCCAGGCTTTGACAGGCTTTGATTTGGCTGGGGGATGGGGGATGCTGGGGGTTAGTGCCTTCTTCCGAATCCAATTTAAAACCCGTCCAGACATCTAATAGGGGGCAGAATCAGATGGGCAAATGTGCGTGTGTGCTCAAAAATGGAGGGTGATTCAGATTAATTAGTCTCATTGTTGGCAGCTTTTGTTTTTCTCATTTGCTGTAATACGGTTGCTGGAATTGGTTGTCATAGAGATGCTGGGAAGGGAAGCGGGTATTGGAGGTTGCTCCGCAGAAGTGCCCGAAGTTTATGTCCGGTCAGTTGTGCAAGCTCTCTCTTTGAGGTCTGACCTCTTGCTTACTGTGTTTTTCCATCCAAGCATGAAATGACTCTTGACCTTAGATTTGGGCAAAACAAATTTGCAATTTACCCAATACCATTTGTAAGTCGCAAACTAACATATTGTTTTCATGCCAGGGGTGCCACAAGTCCTACAGTCCAGCATGTCCGGTGCCAAAATACCACTAGAAAATACTTAAATGAATGTTAAGAGGGTTATCCTGGATTAGTGTGATATGTCAAGTGATAGTTTTCTCTTTTGTCCCACAGCACATGCTGATGAAGCAGCAAGATCGTATTGATGATCGAGTGCAAGAGATAGAAGAGCAACTGTACAAGATGGAGTCAGACAAACGGCAGGTGGAGGTAAAAATGCCTTACGCACAATTGATTTCTCTCTCTCCCTCCCTCCCTCTCTCCCTCTCTCCCCCCCCCTCTGCCCCCCCCCCCCCTCCTCTGTCCCCCACTCTCTCTCTCCCCCTCCCCCTTATGCCTAATGTATTTCAGGAGAATATATATGCACCACAGTGCAACTGAGAAAATGATTAGTAAAGCAAATCTGGTCAGTAAGTACTTATTTGTTCATTAAAGTACTCAAAAAAAGACCCATTGTGACATACACAGTAGATTTGTTAGGATGCTAGGTTAACCAGAGGAAACTCATAGTTTGCTTATCATCCAATACCAGAGGAAACCATAATCATTTCTTGTGGTCTTATAGTTTGGTAGCAGTTAGGCTAACAGCATTGAATAACATTTTTTGGTTTTTTTTTAAATTGCACATTAAACCGAGATCTAAAGCTTGAAAAGACACTCCATGTTTTATATGAAGTGTAATAGGCATATCAACATATTTTACCATATGTCCTTAAGTCTTGGCACAGAGGTGCTGCTGTTTATATTCTGATGCAATGGTTAAATTGTCAATAATATTTAGTGAGTGAAATATGTAGAACTTCTAGAAGACCTAGAGTGATGATAAAAAAAAAAAAACTGCTTTGGAATCTAAAATGTTAGAACATTTTTTCCTTTCAGTTCCTAATAATGTTCGTGGTTAATCTGTTCATTTTGTAGTTTATACATTTTTTAGGGTGTTTAAAAATTTTTAAATGCAAGTATATTTGCACTGAATAATAACACTAAAATTGGAGATCCATATTTTTTTCACCCAGAAGTCAATTGGGCTTCTCTCAAGGCCCTGGGAGTTGATCTCTGTCCAATACCGAGTTTATCTAATCACTCTTCATTAAATTAACTCAAATTAATTTAAAAAATAGAATTCCTAAAAATCCACAAACATGAATGTTTTTAGAGGATCAAAAGTAGGTCCTCTGTGCTATTATTCAAAGATCCTTCTGTAAGATAAATAAAACTGTTATATCCAAAGCTTCTTCCATTTTCTTTTCGTACTGTTTTCAGTTTGTGTCGCCAAATAGTTTCAGATTCAGATTTTATAAGTAACACACAGTATCATGCATGGTATGACATGCAGTGGAATGCATTTTGCAACGCCTGACCTTGAAGAGAGTAATAAGAAACAGTAGATGGTGGTAAGATAAGTAAAGATAAAGGACACACATAAACCTATGATATACCTATACAGCTATATTGGGTGGAGTATTAATATACATATATATACATACAAGAACAGTGTGGGGGTGGTGTGTTAATATAAATATATGCATATAAAAAGTGTATTGGGTGGAGTATTAATATATATATCATATAGGTATGAAAACTGTATGAGGCTTGTGTATTAATACACATATAATATATTAGTACACCACATTAATACTCCACTCCCCCATATATTTCTTATATGTATATTATTAATACTCCATCCCTTTCCACATCTTTTATGTCTATTATATTATAAGTGTAAAAATAGAGATTGTCAGATTACTCTGAATAAAATCTCTGTATATTAACATTTATTACAGAACAGTACTTGTCCGTTTCTTAAAGAACCAGCTTAGTTACAATCACCTTTTATTCGGTGGGGTTCATCATTTTTGGCAGATTTGCTCCAAATCTGGAGACCGTAGGAGACCGGTGGACTGCAGTTTTCAAAAAGGGACAGATTCTTGACTAAACTGAGATCTGGATTTTAACTTTGCCATTTGAGAGCATTCAGCTTTTTGTTGTTCAGACACTTTGGCCTTGGGCCATGTGCTTGGGATCATTGTCCTGCTCCCAATGTTTCTCCCAAGCTTCAGTTTTAGCAGACTGAATCCATTTTTCCTGCAGTGTCTGACTGTTTTGCATTATTTACTTCCATTTTAGCGAGATGTCCAGTCTCCACAGAGGACAGGCATGACCACAACATGATGCTGCCACCCCTATAAATGCATACGTGCAGGAAGCTGCAGCCCATATGCACTGTGGCCCAAAAAAACTCATCTGACCACAAAACATCTTCCCATATTTTGCTGGGCCACTCTGAAGCCTTCTGACATACTCCAGTCATGCTTTAATGTCGACTGATGTCAATAATGGCTTCATTCTTGCCACCTTCCCATACACTCCAGTTGTATGGCGGGATCTTGATATAGAGTTGAATGGAGGACTTTCAGTCTGGTCGCATCCCCTGAACACTGAAGCTCCTTTAGAGTGGTTGTCAGCGTCTATGTAGCTTCCCCTATAAGTCCTTTTCTTCCTCCGATGCCGAGTTTTGAGGAACTGATTTATCTAAGCAGTGCTTGGGTGGTATGATGCAGCTTCCTGCATGTTATTCACAGTTGATCCAGCAGTGCTGACTGGGATATACAAACGCCTGAATAGTCCTTTTGCCTTTTCCAATCTGTCTGGATATCTCTGATTTCCCTAGAATGCTCTTTGATCTTTCCTGACCAATGATACTTAAACAGGAGGAGTTAGTTTTTATCATTTAGAAAGATTGAACTTTTAATGATTCACAGGTAGAAGCCAGACACATGAAAACAATATTGCAGAAATACTTAAAATAAAATCTGACTTTGAGAGATCAAACTGTCATTAATAATCCAGACACATTTGAAGGGGGGGGGGGTGTATTTTGTTTGCTTTATAATTTATAATTAAAAACTATTCCAATACAAAATATTACAACATCAAGGAGACGTCTGGTTAAATTCTGTTGTTCTCACAGGATTAGGCAAATCCTTTGAACCATCAAAGCTTTGTTCAGTTGCCAGTCCAGCAAATACTTTTTCCCAATATCAAAAGCACATCGTTGTTTGTCGTCTTTGTGTACTAGAATAACTGTGGTGTATTATGCTCATGAAAATGCTCTTTTAATTGCTTTTCTTTTTTTGTTTAAAGTGGAGTGAGATAATGAATGCAAGCCTAGTCTGATTTTTCACGTATTTTAAAAAATGAGTGTGTTCAGAATAGCAGGCGACTGTGGGTGTTTGTAAAACCACTTTGGACTGTTTTCCCAGCAACATAAGCTCAGTCATGGCAAAACATCTGACACCTTTTTTTTGGGGTGTTAAATTTGTTGTGATTTTGGGCCGTACAGGTGTATATGTGTGCTTTGGTTCAATGATTTGCTTGTGGGCACAGGATAAAGTGGAGCAGCTGAAGGAGGAGGTGCGCATGCAGTACCAGAAGATGCAGCAGCTCCTGGAGGAGGACCTGGGGAAGACGCTGGAGGTGCTGGAGAAGGCACGCTCTAAATTCTGCCAGGAGAACTCCAGCCAGATCCTGCAACTTAACGAGCGGCGCCAGGAGGCCAAAAAACTGCTCAGCTCCGTTCAGGTGCTGTTTGACAAGGCTGATGATATCAACTTCATGAAGGTGAGATGTCTGTTCTCTTCTCCACATGCCACCCCCCCTTCTTTATTTCCTTTCTTCTTTCTCTCTCTCTCCCTCTCGCCTTGAGCTGTAAATCTCCCCCGCACACGCCAACGCCCACATGCTCACATTTGCTTGCATAAACGAACAGTGTGAATGTGGCCATACCTGTGAGAAATACTTCAGCGCAGTGTGTGTTTGTCACAAGATCTGATCTCCCAGTTTTGTTTTGTTTTTTTCTCCATGCTTACGGACAAAGAGGCAGTCATGCAACAGCTTGTAGACTACTTGTCCCTTAATGCTTCTTCCTGTTCCGTTTCTCTTCCAGAACACGAAATCTGTGAAAATACTCATGGATAGGTAAGTCACTCCCTATATAATAACGTCTACCGAATGCCACTGGGCATATTTATGGTCGTATATAATTGGAGATTGCATAACGTTAGGTGATCTTTCCTTTTGCTTTTCACAGAACTCAGACATGTACAGGCAGCGCACTACCTCCTTACAAAGCAGGCCACCTTAACTCCAAAATCTTTCTCTCCGAGATCTCCAAAAAGGAAAAGAGCCTACGGAAAGTGCTGGAAGGTACATCACGGCTGAAAATCAGCTTTATACAAACTGCTTTGATCTTGAATGTTTATCCAGGCTGCATCCCAAAAAAATTTATTTTGCAGTGATTGTTGTGGGACAGGAGAATGTTTAAAGAGAAAAATTCATTCAATCTAATAAAGTGTGTGTGAGCGTGTGTGTGAGCGTGTGTGTGAGCGTGTGTGTGAGCGTGTGTGTGAGCGTGTGTGTGAGCGTGTG
>JBBMFX010000141.1:9423831-9433866 GCA_037832545.1 Rhabdalestes septentrionalis
TATATATATGGATAGCCTATAAATGGATATATTTAAAGGATAGCCTGCATTGTGAGCAAACTCTGTATTTTATATATTCTGCTTAAATAATAATTTTCTGGTTTCATCAGAAGATCCAGGTGCCCATGCCATGTAGTTAGTTGTAGGGCTATTACGGTGGCAGTATCTCTTTTATTTCTAATATACTTATGCTGTAGATCATGTGTGAAGATTCTTTACAACACTTCCAGTAGATTAAGTATTACACAGCGATTGCAGCATTCAGTTACACTGCCTTCCAGGATGTTTTTCAAAAGAAGTTAGAAATAATCAAAGTTCAAACAGTACACTAATAGAACAGACCAAATAAACCCTTTTAGTGTTCTGAAGTATTGAGGTCCCATAAATGTTGTGATACAGAAATTATTTCCTACGTGCACACCCACACCCACACCCACACATCCCATTTCATGATGTCTTGGAGTGCAATTGTTTCCTGTGTTGGATCAGTCCACCCTGGAACAAGCACACATAAAGCACCTCTCCACTGCCACAACCAGATGCTTAAGCCTGCTAAACCTGTTACCAGCACACCTGTCAACCATTCAATTCACGTACTGTCCTGAAGGATGAAGAGGAGGTGGCTGTACTTCTAGAGGTACATACAGACTTGGCCTAATACTCCCCACTCATCAGATTAGAACATACACTTAATTTCTAGGCTTTCATAACACTATGGTTCAAGCTCACAGAATGCTATTTCAGTGTAGGAGTTTCACAAGAGGGGGGAAACACATGTAGGCCAATCACCAGGAATGTCCTCATCTAAAAGGAGTAACATATAAAAATCAGGAAATGGAAAAAAAGACTCTACAGTGTGTGTCTGTGTCCTCCAACACCTCAAATTATTATGTAGTCAAACATCTTGACCAGAAATTCTCGACACCGAATAACGACAAAACCGAGTTTCCACACTATGTGCACGCACACACACGCAAGCACACATTTTTCCATGGCTGATCGCACATCATAAAATCTGCAATACATGAAGTAACAAGCTTTTGCAGAGAGGACGTGTGTGAAACGAAAAGAAGCCCAGTCTTAAATATGAATTTGACCAGCACTGGCATTTTAAGCCTCGGTAAGGGTTTGACAGCTGCAATACTTGGTTAGATATAGGTCTTATGGGTAGTGGTCTGTTAGCTTTAGGCTGAAGAAACAGAAAATTGACAGTGGAACTGACAACAGGACATGGTGGATCCATGGGGAATGTGGTAGGGGACTTGCAGAAAAGTAATTGTGGCCATTTGCATGGGTCAGGGGTTAAAGGTCCCGTCCCAGTCCTACCCAACTGCTGTGAGAGTAGAGTTCATTCCCCTATAACCTGGACCAGCTGGTGAAGAATCCACATTGTCCACAGTGTTCACTTTTTCACACAATGTCCGGACAGCTTTAAAAATATTTGAACGCTGCTATTTCTTCTTTGCAGTCACATTCTTGCAGACCCAATTCATGCCATCCTAAACAGATAGAATAAAGTACAAGTCAGTACCAGGGGTCAGTGCTAGAACATGGCATACAGATGTAAAAATCTAACCAGCAACTGCTCAGTTCTAGTATCTATAATTAAATTAGACAAAATTGAGTTCTGACAAAAGTAATTAAACAGGTTTTAAAAAGTTTTAGAATTATTATGAGTAATTACAGCCACTTCAATATAAGGTCCTGGAACCATTTTTTAGCTGATGAAACTGTCAATATTAAATATTTTTTAAATATTTAAAATATTTATTTTATAGTTTTGCAAAACTGTTGTATAAAACAGCCGAAAATCTATGCAATTATGGGTATCACAGATAGCACATTCATTCTTGTGTCCCGTTGGTTAAAGGGATACTGGAACCACTACTACATCTATTGAAATGCCTTCTTGCCTCCAACAGCAGTGTCACAATAGTCAAAAGAGTGAGAATTTCCTGTTCAAAAATTTATTGTGTGTCAGACTAAACTGACTTTAAATGTGGCACTGTCATAGTTAGCATCAGGTCAGTTTGTGAAATGTGTTGTCCTGCCAGGTATATCCCAACTATATAAAATATTGCATAATACAAAGAACATAAATGCTGTTTTTAAGACAGAGTATCCTTTAAAGAAGAGGCTGATTTATCTGTAATATCCAAAAAAAGGTTGTAAGATAGAGTTTACCTGGACTCCCTCTCCTGTAAGAGCAGAACAGGACTGGATCTGCCACACCCGATCTCGGATGGTGTGGAGATTCAAACCTTCGGCAATCTCTGAGGCTGGAGCAGCAGTGAGCAGGTCTTGCTTGTTGGCAAAGATAAGAACAGGAACGCCACTAAGCTTCTCCTCGTCCAGCAACTCAGCCAGCTCCTAAAAAAATTACATAAATAAACGGCAAGCATTGGTTTCTGTAGTACTGCACTGTGTTGTACATGGCACTACTGTTCTCTTAATGTGCCTCCTTACTGAGACAACTCCAAGGAGAACATTCCAAGGCTGGTGTTATATATATTTCTTTACCAAATTCAGTGCTTCCTAACTTACATTACAACCATGCTGTGATTTTATTGTCTACTATACATGCGCTGCAAGTGGAACCGCAGCAATCTTCAAGATTTCCAACAGATTCCTAGTCATTTCTCTTTTTTAATCGATCTCAATCCCTCTCTCACACACACATGCAAACGCTTACCTGCCCTGTCTCTTCAAACCTCTTTCGATCTGCGCTGTCAATGACGTATATCTGAAAGAACGAACTTCTATTACGAAAACAATGACATACCCAAAGCAAAGGCAAATATGGACCCAATGAACTTTCTAAACGTGTAACTTATCATTTACATGAACATTAAAAAAACATATCATTGTGTCATCATGGTGGCTACTAAAATGACGATAAAACCATTCAAAATAGATGTCTTACGTACTAGCACATCAGTGTTTTCAAAGTAATTTCTCCAATATGGTCTGATTTTCCTCTGGCCTCCTATGTCCCAAACGTTCAGCTTGAAGCCTTGGGACTGCACACTCTTAATGTTGAATCCCTGGTTAAAAAAATGATTAAATAAATAACAGAAACATGATGAGAAACATGCTGATTTGATTTAAGCAGGGTACAAACTTTCATCAGCTGAAGGAAGACAAACCTGGAGTAGAGTTTAGAGTGGTTTTCTGCATGGTACTCATGAACTAAGGATAATAATTTGGCTGGCTGATCCTGAGAAACAATTTTACACTTTCCTGAATGTATGTGGATGTTGATTAATTAACACCTTGGCCAACTCTGTCATCTAATGCAGTGGTATTTAGCTCATAAAAGATTTTAGAATAACCTAGTGTGTAGAAGCAGGGATCTCAGAATAAGAGGGTTTTCACACACATGATCCTGCTCTGGTATTCTTGTTCAATCTTGAATGGGTGTACCTGTGTAGGGGTGATGTGACTGATGTCTTCAGAAGCCAGCTGTTTCAGTAGCGTTGTCTTTCCTCCATTGTCAAGACCCAAAAGCAGAATGCGCACCTCCTGGTCTGGGGCACTCTTTAATTTCCGAAGGATTGATAACAAACCCTGCAGCACAAAGGCTCGGTCACATCACTATCCAAAAAGCAGACAGGATTCATAAAGCAAGGAGAGAATGACAGAACAGATTTATTGCCACTGCAAGTGCTTTAGACTGAGCTGTGTAAGGAAACTACTGACTAAAATGGACTGACAATGAAAAAATGGACTGACAATGAACACTGGCTGTTTTCCTATACTGAAAGCAAAGATTATTTTTCAGAGGATTCATTAGTTTATCCACATAACTTCAGCCCAAAGCTGAGAACAGATCAACAGAATGGTCCCTCAGCTCTTTTTTTTTGTAAACGCTTGATTTTGGGCTTCAGTTATCTGCTTGCTTTGTGTAAAATTGTCCTGCTTGGGAAGCCAAAGATGCCTAACGAGCAGAATAAAAAACCCATTTTATACTCTTTTGTCACCTGACCGTCTTAAATAGTCCAGAGCAGAGCTTGTAGAGTGCATCCTTTAACCATTTAAAATTTTATTACAATTTGAAAATGTTACATTTACAATTTGACTGAAATAAACAGAAAAATAAACCTGAATTAGGGAAGTTGTCGCAAGAAAGTACAATACATTTGATGCTCTTGTTCACTTTCTTGTTGTTCTAAACATATTACTGACCTCAATATGTTTTTCCTACAGCTAGACAAGCATCTAATCCAGCTTGTTTTAGACAATGTTCTTCAGTTAAACAGAAATGGCCCTGCCTCTATTAAAACCTGTCTAAACTGTAAACCACTGAAAACCAATGTTAATCTCATATCTTGTTATTTCGTTGTTACTCGAGGCCTTTCTGATCCAGGCTGGTCCTTTTTTTTTTCTTTTACACCCCATTAAAAACTTCTAGGCTTTTTTGACATATCTCATGTGTTAACTAAACTTTAGAAAAGGTAAGAATGGCACTTCATAGCTGAGCAATACTGGCCCTTTGTCAATGTTATTTTACACTGGATAAAAACACTGAATATTCACATATACAAAAGTGGCTATTCACAATGCTCTCTTAATTTTAACATGATAAAATGATTTAAAAAAAAAACCCCAAAATCTTCTGAAATAATTCTAAACGGTGGAATCGACATTTGGTTCATCTGTGGACTAACCCAAAACGTTATCTCGTTGTACCGACACAATGACAATAAAGCATCTACCTATCTACCTACGTATCTAATAATCTAGCTAGTGGTATATGAATTCAGTTGAACATGACTTTGCCAAGCTTTTTTTGGCATCAGGCAAAGACCTTCAAAATTCAGACTGCTCCATGAGTCTTGGTGTGCTTAAAGCATTCATGTGTAAATAGAGGGCTGGCACAAACTCTGAAAAACATGTGTGTCTCATTTTGTGTCCATACACTGATGAATTGCAACAGTATTAATTTTTTGGGGCTTCAAATTGGTTTTACTCTGCAAGCATATACATTCAGCAATGAAGTCTGTTCTACAATATTTATTTTTTGTCTCAGACTGCTCATATATTCATTTTGCTGATTGAGTTTTCACTGGAAGTAAGGGGTGAAACTTAAACTAAAAAAAAAAAGGTTTACCAATGCTCTTTTCCATATTTTGTATATTGATGAACTGAGTAGACTGAATGCTGAGGGTCTGTGCCTGCAGTTTAAATCAGGTCTGAAGCTAAATAAATGAAACATTGCTGTGGCCAACAAGTATAGGATACAGTCAACATTTAATAATGTTAGTACCAAGATTAGATAGATGCAAGTTTGATTGTGAGGTCCATGCCCACACCTCAACTTTACAGTTAGCTATATTAGCCAGCTCGTCTCCATAGCGTTATTCTATCCGTTAGCTGGCTAGCTAATTAGCTCAAACCAGCTAGGACCCAAGTTTCCCTCGTAGCTAGTTTGTCCGTTAGACACTGAAATGACAGTTTAATCTAAATTTACCTTACTAGTTCGGCAAGTAAAACAAACGTCGAAAACGATGTACCCAATACATTTCTTGTAGCTTCAATAAAAACATTCAACTGCTGAACTACTGACCATGTTGATGTTTTTTCTTGCCGAGACGCCAAGAGGGGTTACTAGGGGAGGTGGATGACGTCACGGCCCCATAGCAACCAAAAGGCGATTCGTTAACAGGGATCACCAAGACAGAAAAAAAAACAATTTTATTCCAGCATGTCTGTGCCTCACTGCACAAATCAAGGTCCATAAAGACATCACTGGATGAGTTCGGTGTGTGAAAGAATTTGACTGGACCAAACAGAACCCTGACCTCAACCCCATCCAACACCTTTGGGACGAACTGGAACGGAGATTGTGAGCCAGGCCCTCTTGTCCCACATCAGTACCTGAACTCGTAAATGCTCTACAAAATGACTGGGCACAAACTCCCACAGGGACATCAAAAACCTTGTGAAAAGCCTTCCAAGAAAATAGGTGATGTTACAGCTGCAAAGCATGCACCAACTCCATATTAAAGTCTGTATTTTAATGCAATGTCATTAAAGTCCCTGTTGATGTAATGGGCATGCATCCCAATACTTTTATATGAGGAACGGATTTTGCCAGTCATATATCATAACCAGTTAAAATTAACGAAACCCATCCAAAGTAATGAGTTGCTTCAGACTTGTTAAACAGGGAGGTTTATTCATAAAATATAGAAATGTAAAAAAAAAGGCTCATTCAAAAACCTCTACATCAGTGTGTCAAAAATCTAATTATAACCACGCATGCACAACTGCAGAAATCACTGCTGGTGACCTCCCATAAGGCAAATACAAAGTCACAGACTATAAATACACAGTACATAGAATTAATACCATTAATACCTGTATTCAGTTATTACAAAACAGCGGTATATATGGAATGTTTCCACCTTGATTGGTGACGAGGACTACAACCAATTGGGTTCAGTGAAACGTCTATCCCATCTGTTCTGATATTGCGTGATCGAAAGCATATGGCCTAAATACTAAATTTAAGAGTATGTGGCACTACATTGACACCAGATCTGGCAAAATCAAAGGATACTGGTAAAGAAATTTCATTCAACACAGTGAAATAAAACTGAATTAAAATATGGAAAAAGCTTACTTATTGAAACTTTTAACTGTCCTTTATAAAAATATTGTACATTCTAATTACACAATTATGCAGAGTTTTATTACAAAATTCTGCATGTCCCTTTGCACAAAGGTATGGCATGTGACCTTCCATTTTAGGGCAATGTGATTTATAAAAGAACATAAATTCTGTTTGTTGTAGCTTACTTGAACTATAACTTGAGTGTAAATACAAACATGGCAAATATAGCATTTTGGAAATTAAGTCCAAAGTGTGAATTGGTAGAAATAACTTTTCTACATATCACAAATATCAAAAGTACTTAAAGCTGTTCATATTTCTGCACTCAGTACTTGTCAAAATAGGCAAAAAAGAGCAAAAGTCTTTCAGTTCTGTGGTCCATTGAGAGTGTTTGTGGTACAGTTTATTTAATATTGTATTCTATAAAACTTATCGAGATTGTTATAAAATGTGAGATTCTACAGTTTCTGTTTCTTCTTGGCTGGCTTAACAGATGGTAATTCTTCCTCAGAGTCCTCTTCTTCATCAGACGCCTCAGATTCCTCATCATTCTCAGAAGCTGAGAAAAAGGAGAGATGACATAATTGATGCAAACAGCGCTTATTTATGCATCAAATTATTTCGGTCTTAGTACACCATTATCTAAATTTAGCTTTATCTAAAGTTGGTCTTGGATTAAACTTCAATGAAACTAGGTATCTTCCTTTTAAAAAAAGAGGTAAAATTCATCTTACCAACTAGATGTAATCCACTAACTGTTACTGGTCCACTTCCAGATTTCAGGCGAAGCGTCACTGGTGCCACCAACTCAAATTCCCCCAAGCTTACCTGACAGAAATATATATATATATTTTAAAATCCCATCAGGAACCACAATGAAGGTTTGAGTATAGATGATGCTATGCAAACAGCATCTGACTAAGAAAAACTCTTCTTACGAAATAAACCACAGGATGCTGAGCAGCCCTGTTTCATGGGAAGTATTCTATATGGGTGCTAAATTATTTCATTATGTAAAGTTTCTTATTATGAGGAATAGTCTTGCCAGGTGAATATCACTACTTGTGTCAATATTACTTATATGCAACCAATCTCTACTATATGCAATAAAATACTCCTAACTACCACCTGTGTCTTTAGTATTTCACTTAATTATGTAATCTATACTATTAATACCCAGCAGTTGTGTATATAGCATAGTTTTTTCATAGAGTTTTTCTACATATGTTTGTATTGGATTTATTTAGAAATGACATTTTATACTTTGTCTCTGTAGTAATAACATAAGCAGTTAACCACTGGATCAAAACCTTTTCTGATTCTGAATTCCTATGATTACATAAACCACGCCCACTATGAATCAGTCGAAAATTACCATTGGAAGACAGGAGACGTGAAGGTTTGCAACAGGTACAGATATTTTCTTTCCTTGATGGTTCATAGCAGTCACTTCCACCACATTGTTCTCCTCTTTGGCACCCTCGCCGAGGCAGATCTAAAGAGGTGGCAGGGGTTCATACTTACAACATCTATAAAAGTAAACGTTATGTCCTATATAAAACTGACTTGAGCTCAAAAAGTTTCTACACACCGTTCTGAGTTCAAGAAAATGCTCCAAATCCTCCTCCTCATCTCCTTGAAAAGTGTAGAAGGGTACTTCGGAGGACAATTCACAGCCTTGGGAATTGAAAGAAAACAAGTTCATGATACTGTATATTTGAACGCTATATGAACAAAAGTACTGGGACACCTGACAATAACCCCAATAGGAACTTTATGGACACTGCATTTAAATCACTAAAAAAATGCACATGCCTTAATTGTACCCCTTAAAATACCTTAATTTTCAATACAGGAAATGAATAAAATTAAGGGAAAATTGCGGTAAAACCACCGAAGCGGTAAAACCACCGAATTTCCCCCCAAAGTGCCCCTTATATAATAAAACCTCCTGATTTATTACCTTAAATTTAAGAATAAGCAATATCATACTCGTGCTTTAAACCTACATTTAAGGTATAATAGGCGATCTGTTTCACATCTGTTTCACAAACGAACACACTAATTTCAAGTTAAGGGGCTTCAGGGGTAAATTAAGGTAGGGTGAAGCACGTTTTAAGTACAGTGTTGGCCTCCCCCAAACTATGTACACAAAGTTGGACGCACAGCTCAAACCGTAAAGCATGGGTGTCCCAAGACTTTTGTCCATGTAGTGTATCCTTTGCATTTTCTACTGATTATGGCCAAATTAGCCATTTGAATGTGTCGGGCTCTGTTTTGGTGCTTGGTATTTCATGCAACCCACTACCTCAGATCATTACGTGAGAATGATTAAAACGACACGTTACTTCAGTTAAGACGTTTCATGCCCTGCAACAGCCCACGTGTTAGCCAGAAAGCTAACGCATCATAAACAAAATAGGAAAACAGAAACTGAGCTTACTAAAAACGTAGCTCTCAAGCTGTGAGCGGGCTCCAGTTCCACCGTCTGATGATTCATCCTCTAAAAATGACATAATTTGATACTATTCTGTTTAATTCAGGTGAAACAAGCCTAAATGATAAAGAACACAGAGTGTCTTCAAAACATGTGACGAGAAAACTCTGGGCGCAGGAGTTATGACATCATCAACACCACATTCCATACCAAGGCATTACATTTTGTTTAATTTTATTTTTAGAAATCAATCATAAATTTATACTTGGCTCCTCTTTTCGGGTATGACTTCTCTATAAACCATCTTATTCTAAAGTGACTTTTATTTAGACTTTCTTGATTCACTTCATTAAAAGGGGGGCTTTGCTAAATCACTGCCCTAAGATGCGATTCAGAAAGAATGTTCATAGCACGAGTTATAAAAGAAAAACATGTAAATCGTTTTAAAATATTCACATTAAATGACCCTGAAAATACAACAAAACCACTTAATTTCACTTAAGTTGCTGTTAATTTATGAAACCTACGAATAAATTACACCCTAATATTAGATTTAAGCAGGAGTGTGAAACCACTAATCTTAAAATTATAGTGTACATTCACTACGTTCTATTATTTAAACGCAAATGTGAAAAAGTAAAGGGAAACCTTTTCCACAAATGGGAAATTAAGGTAGGCTGGTAGATCAGCGCTGTTGCCGCACAGCAAGGGTTCGTCTCCCACGTTGGGCACAGGGTCTTTCTGTGTGGAGTTGCATGTTCTACCATGGGTTTCCTTTCATCACCAAAAATGTGCATGCATTGGGGATAGGTCAGTTGAGCACACTAAATTGCCCCTAGGTGTGACTGTGAGCATGAATGGTTGTTTGTTTCTGTATGTGGCCTTGCGACGTGCTGGCAACTCTCTGCCACCCGGCTTCACTCATTGCAGCTGGGAAAGGTTCCCCCCCAAACCACGAGTGTGGGACAAAGGGTAGAAGATG
>JBBMFX010000141.1:9433966-9452124 GCA_037832545.1 Rhabdalestes septentrionalis
TGAAGAGACATTTTAGCATAGTTTTTATCTTGTAAACCACATTTAGTCTCGTTCTTATTCGTCAACAAAACTACATTATTTATTTGGTTTCTTTATCTTCACATGACCAGCATTTACGACATGTGTCTTGTTTTTGTCATGTGAAAAATGTTCGTTGATGAAGATATTTCATCATAATTTTCATTGACGAAAACAACACTAGAGATCTGGTCTGATGAATCATGTTTACATTTATAACATGTGCATGACTGCGTGCATGTGAGTGGCTTATCTGAGGAAGTGATGGTAACAGTATGCACTTTGGGAGGAAATCAAGCTTACGGATGCAGTGTGATGCTCAAGGCAAAGTTCTGCTGGGAACTCTTCGGCCCTGGCATTCACCTTGACATAAACATTGCTGCAGACTGAGTACACCCCTTCATGGTGACGGTGCTCAGCAGGATAGTGTGCTCTTCCACACTGCATACAAATGCTGGGAAGTGGTTTAAAGCAATGGTTCTCAACCTTTTCAAAATTAAGGCCCACCTGTCTATCATGGCATGTTGCATAGGCCCACTTGGCCACATTAGACATGATTAACTAATCAATTATGGACCAATGGCGTGTCTCGATTTTTGATTCGCGGCCCAGTGAAATGCCTTCGAGGCCCATCAGTGGTCCCTGGCCCAGTGGTTCAGAAACCTGGGTTTAAAGAACATGATAAATGTCAACATTTTGATTTGGCATACAGTTTTCCCAGACCTCAACCAGAATAGTGCAATAATAATACTATTATTATGATAATCACGTTAGATGAATGCCTGTCTATGTATCGAAAGTTTTTACTGCAAAACAGTATATTGGCTTAGGTGAAAAGTTTACAGAATTAGAGCCAACCTTCAAAAATATAAACACGTACCAAACTACATGCAAACTACTCTTTACCTGCAAAAAATATTGGAAACAAAAGTAATTTAGCACTTTGGAATACCAGTGGCACAGTGTGGACTACAAAAATAAAAAGGGTTTTTAAATATTTAAACAAACTAATGCGCTAGCAAATGTATAAACTGCACTGCTACTGAAGCATTAAAGATACAAGAAAGAAATATGTTACACAAAATACCTCTATAACTGAAGCCAGGGGCGTAGCACCAAATTCTGGGCTCTATGCACAAGCAGTGGCCATTGGCCTCCGTAAGCTTGAGGTTCACAACTACCTACAACCTCAGGGGCCCTCCCCCCACTTGGGGCCCTGGTAATTTAGTCTCTTTTCACCCTACTACGACGCCCCTGACTGAAGCACTAAGGTGTGTTTGATGTACTTCTAATTTTCAAAGACACACTTATCAAACCTTTTTTTGTAGTCATGGGGGTCTGGTACCCCTCACTACAACATAATAATAAAATATAATAATAATACATTTTATTTATAAGCGCCTTTGGAGACTGTCAAGGAGGATAAAACACCGTGGCACCACTGGATTTTCTGAACACTGTTTATTTACTGTGACCTCTGTTGGACACATGCTGAAAACGAAAGTATGCAGAACTTTAGTATATCAGTATCACTGTATCAGCTGTTGCTCCACCCTGAGGATGTACAGTTAATGGTGTTAGCTGATTTGATGCTCCTGTTTGTATTAGTCATCCTCTAGTCCTTCATCAGGGGTCTGATTCTGGCCACAGGACTCTGCAGGATGGATTGATGAGTGGGTTAAAGGGACAGAGGAATAAGGGAAATCTACAGTATGTATCTGTAAATACAATTTTGTTGGTAATTGGAGCAGGTAAAATCCACAATGTGATAGGAACTACAGTATCTAATGAATTACACAGTCAGTGTATGTTGCTGTGTAGTAAATATTGCTCTTGGTTTCAACACAAAAAAAAAAAGGTCCTGTAAATGATCAAATCTTCTTTCAGTTTCCTCAATTTGTCATTGCTTTAGCGTGTTTAATGTTGCCACACACACACACACACACACGCTGCTTTCTATTTGTGTCCTCCGCTGTGATTTGTCTTAAGAGATATTTAAGCATTTTCCTGTTTTTATGGACACCGGTCTCAGTTTTATCAAAGCTTTCCCTTTTGTTTGGAATTGCTTGCCCCTGACCTAGCACTCAATCAGCCTGTTAATTAATCAGGTGTGCTCGATGAGGGAATTAAGGGGAAAATGCTAAATGTAATTAGTGTTGATTTCCTTAATGATTATACAAGCTCTGCTTTAAAGACAATGTGACTCAGTATTCATGCATGTTCTTTATATACTGTAACATATTTCCCAGATAAACTCATGTGGTGCCTGTATGTATGCCAGATAACAATATTGAATTGAATATTGAATATCAAGCTATTCGTTACTCAACTCCATAATAAATAATGTTAGTTTTTGCTCTTAGGAATATGTTAAAGTATATACCAATACAATAAACACAATAGCACAATCTCAGGCACAAGTCCCTGTTAATGTAGTTTCCTTTTTTCAAGCAAGTTTAATATAGTACAAACATTAAAAAATTTAGTTTCAACATGCACATTTCATTCTGCTGTCAATAGCTCCATTATGTGGCAGATGCAAAAGCAACTAGTTTTCATTTCACTGTATTTGTGATACTCTGAAAAGCAGTGCATTTATATGTATCCAATTTGGTGGTCAACAACCAGTTTAGCTTCTCTTATCACACATTATAAAGAATATAAGCAGGAACAGCTTTTAGAATAAAGCCTTATACAGGGCAGCCAGTTAGAACAGAGGCCTTTAAAATACATTGTTTTTCAAAGACACTGACAAAATCAGCCAGTTTACGAGACCAAAAAAAGATATAAAAAGGACATGATCCCTGTATGTGTATATTTTGTAGCATGTCAACAAGCAACTAACCCTGCCTACAGAGCAGATTTCTCCCACAATACAGCTCTTCCCAAACAGGGTCTAGAGTAGCCCCTTGCCCGCACATTTTAAGTGTTTTTACTTCTCCCAACCCACGCGATCCTACTAACCAGTGAATCCCCCAGCTGTACTCGAGTGAATGTGGGTGTGTTAACATTAAAATGTGCAGGACAGTGGGTTCTCTAGGATGCATTTGGAACCGGTGCCAAAATGCAACTCATGTCAAATTCCAAGCCTTAAAACAACATTTGACTTCTAGACAAATCAAGTCTTTTAGGGGGGAAAAGAACAACATATATTATTTGACCTTGACTTAGTGTTTGTAAATTCTGACTTTGAAAATGTATTATTGGTTAACCAGGTGTCATCACAATGAAAACCAGTGATAAGGTGGTTTGTTCTTATAGAATCAGTGGGGGGAAAAAAAAACTCAAACAAAAGATTTAACATACTTTACTGCAATTAACCATCTTAATTACATACAAACCTTACAGAAAGTTTAACTACATTACATACATAATCATAATTACAACCCAAAGTACTGAAATGTCTCCAACATCTTAAAAGTACTTAAAAGAACCTCACAAAATGAAGCCCTTTCAACTTGAATGTGATTTGAACTTCCAGAACTAAAGAGCAGAGCATGGTAAAATGAAAGCCATAAGAAATAATGGCCATGCAAAGTCAGGTTCCCTATTGATGGCCCAATAAGAACAAGTGCACTGTGTACCAAAAAAGTAGTATCTTATTAAACACTCAGAACTATAAGCATTTCTGTGAGAGCTGTAACTTGAGACTAAAAACCTCTTATCTCAGAGCACTTCTAATGTGGGAGGCAGGCTGTAAGAAAGCACAGTTGTGCCCAAATATCTACATACGTTTTTGATAGAAAATAATCCAATTATATAAGGTACACGAACAAAATTACTCGCTCAACAAAGTCAGAGTGTATTTTCTAGTCAGATATTGCCTTATTGTCTTGATACTTTTCATCATGTTACCTAGGTTTCTGAGCAACAATATCGCCTGGACATGTAACACCACTGGACAGGAATGAACTCATATTTTAAATAGAAAAAAGCAAGTTTCAAATACAACCTTGATTTAATTCCTTTAGCCAATCATGTAAATATAGATGTGGTAGTATTTGTTGCCATCAATCAAGCCTTGTGCAAGTCCATTTTACTGAATACTATGGTGAAATTATTCTACATTTAAATGCATGGCTGACTGGTTACTCGCATGCCATATTTATTAAGTCCATACATTACTTTAGCCCAATTTATTTATGAATGATCATCTGGTCTTGTTGACTCTCAAAAGTGTATTACAGTGTGGAAGAAAGTCTTATATGATGCATGGGGAAAGGAGGGAAAGAAAAACTAATATTCTGAAAAACAGAGAGGAAGGCATCAGAGTCTGAAAGGCATCGCTGCACAAAACACAAATGTATCATCAAGATACACATGCTACTACGTTACGCACAAAAGTTATATCCATGCATTGTTAAGAACAAGGGTCTCCGCTGTTGGTTTTATTTTATTTATCCCCTACCCTAATTCCAGGCTTTTTAAAGCCATCAATTGACACAATGGACATTTTCTCTGAGAACGACACACCTATATTTAAGTCTGTGTGTTCACTAATGTTTTGTTAACGATTTGTTACTGGAAAACTGCAAACCCCCAAAAAAGAATAAAAAAGCAGGTGCTCCACTTATAGATTACTGCTGAAGAGGCAGCGATACTGGGGAGATAAGAGGCTAAATGTATGCTTGATATTAAATAATAATAGCTTCAGGATATTTCATATGTTGCACCTAAATGCACTCACAGGAACTTGCAGTTTACTGAATGCAAGCATTCTGCCAACCAACTGCACTCGACAGGTGTAATGGGCTAAATGGCACCTGGCCAGCTCAAGCTGTCTTGCAGACCAGAGAAGGGTCTTGCTGAGAATGCATCACAAGCACTCACACAGATTCTTGCATACCACCTTTGATTGGCAAAGCCCAGGAACTATGAGAAGCACCTTAAAATCAGCCGTTTTTGAAGAGCACACTTTGAAGTATAAAGCTACAATAGCAGGCTGCAATGGGTGCAAACAAAATATTACAAACAAGTCATTGATTGTTACTTGAACAGGTAATGAAACACTCTCAGCCTTCTATGCCAACCACTGTAGCTTTGTTACTTTTTTTTTAATAGCAGGTCATTACTTCTCACAAGCTCCTCCCCATTATGATGACATCTTTGGGAAAACCCTCCATTTTCGCCACTTCAAAGCAGCCAAGTTTGCCATAAAAGTCCAACATCCGTTTGTCCAGGTGCCGAACTTCACAGAAGGCACCATGGGAACCTAACAGAGAAAAGTGTAATGAAGACATTATCAGGACAATGAAGGCCCTTAAATATGTTAGTGCTTTTAATGTTCTGTAGCAGCTATAAGGCTATTACCATCCTATTGCATTTTACATATTTAAAATGTAAGAGCCTAATATCAGACCACTTCTGCTCTAAATTATATACATGCAGTAAAAGAGGAAGGACCAGACAAATGGATCTGAAGACAAGCTTCAACATCACATCACTAGTTCATTTAATCACCAGCACTAGGGGAACCAGAATGAGGCAAACAACGTCCGCCAAGGGCTACTTTGTCCTAATAGCCAAATACTTTTCAATATATGACTGAGCCAGAAAGGCAAAAAGTCACCTACCATTGGCTTTCAGTGACGAGAGGAGACATCCCATCATGCTTTTGGCTACACTGGGATCAGTGACTTTTGTGTGAATGTCCACTTTTATGAGGGAAGGAAAATTACTGAGAAATGATTCTGGCAAACCCTCCTCATCCTCATGGAAACTTAGCATCATTTTCTGTAAGAAAATAACAGAAACAATCTTGTCAGACTGTTGTGCATTTGAGATGACTGGATGAATGTGGAAGATGCAAAACTGGTGCATATCTTGCCTCTGCCTCAGACAAATCCTTCTCTGAATCTGGTTTGTTATACTTTTCTTGCATGAATGGAATCCAGCTCATCTTGCAATTCTTCACAAAGGGCTTGACATCCACAGTGCCCAGGGCATAGCCACAGACCCCCTCCTCATCCTCCAAAACAAAGCCATAGTCTGGGCTGAGTGTCAGAAACCCACCAATTAACCTATAGAAGAAACAATGTATGTAAGGCATAGCATAACTCATGAAACAGATTGGACACATTGCAGTGAGAATTTAATAGCCAGGCACAATAATATAGGTAGAATCAAGTACTAATGATGGATGATTAATTCTGGATCACAAATGCTGAGAATGAGAGTGGTCTTATTACAGAGAACACTCCTTGACACATTTCAGGGTAGCTCTATACCACTCTATATCCTATTGAGGTGTGCTCCAAAAATCAGTTGGCTTTTTTTTTTTACAGGGATCAGATTATACATTGAAATGCCTTCTGTCCCGATATAAGAAACCATGCATATCAACTTATCTGCAGAGATAACATTAATAAAACTGCATTAGATGTGCATATCACTTTTTGTGATATTTTATGATACCTGTCTCCAATCAGGTCTGGCTCCTGGTCAGAGAATGGAATCCCCTCACATCCCTCTGTGTACATTTCCTTGCAGATCTTGTAGACAGCAGCCTATAAATTCATACACATGCACAGACACAGAAGCAAACAGGTGAACATACAGCCACACACATTTTAAAAAGTCAGAGAGAGGAAAATGCAGTGTGAAATGACTATTGACAGCTCTCACTTTATATCACTGCAGCAATCTGAAGACTAACAGGTGGACCAGACTGCTGATTCAACAGAATGGATCAGTGGCACTGCAAATTGACCTCAAAGCACTACATAAACTAGGACACTTCACCTGGGAATACTGGCAGCTTCAGCAACTTTGGAAGTAATCAAACTAAGGTGCAATTTTCAATTTATTAATTCATGGAGAATATCTCACAAGCTTTTTCATAACCAGCAATTCAAGGTGCTGCCTTACTAGGGAGATACGTGCTCAAATGGAACAATGATCAAAAGATACTGTCTTTTTTGCATGGTCAAATAAACTGAATTAATCCATTTTCATATAGTTCAGTGCCAAATAATTTTTGGCAGATGGATAGACAGATAGACAGCTTTAACACTCACCTCATCTTTAGTAAAGTAAGGTCTTATGGAATACATTTTGGAAGTGGGCATCGAGGGTGGTGGCTGGTAGAAAAGATCATTTGCCCCTTCTATTGGCAACAGTCGCTGTGGAGACCAACGCAAAAACATTTAGTACTTTCCCAAATTCAAGCACATGACTGAGCAGCTCTTCATTCAGATGTAGACTGTGGTGTTCCTCTGCCCTTACTGAACCAACCTGACACACAAGCCCAAAGCTAAGCCAAATACAGGCATGAAAGTAAACACTTTACAAATGAGCTTTACTGGCTCTGCTGGTTGATAATCAGCAAGAGCAGGTAAACAGCACAACAATGTTAAATCCCTTTTGGGGGCATTTTCTTCTGTTTTGATTTGGAAAAAAAAAGGAAAGAAAAAAAGAGGGAAATATCTGGCTGTAGGCTTGGTCTGAGAAAGGTTTAACTGGCTAAAGGAGATGCCCCTTTCCCACTGCAAGGCATTGCAATTTTCGCTGCGCAATTCCTGTAGAGAAAAAAAAATGACGCAAAAACTCCATGACCAAACAACGTGTTACTAAGGATCACTTGTATTAGATGTGTATGTGTAGATGCATATAAATACAAATAAGTTAACGGATTTTATTCAGCAGTTACATGAGTGATTTGTTCATGGAGCTTTTAAGCAGGCGAACTCGCAGGCGCACATGTGAGCGCAGAGGTGCAGATGCAGGCGCAGGGGAAATTTTGTGCTTCCTGCAAAGGAATAAGGTGTCATGAAAATAAACCCTAACCATGCTGCGCAGTCGCAAGCGCTTGGGGAAAAGCCACATCTCTTTTGGGCAGTTGCTGAAAGAAACCCAAATGTAGATTGTGTCAGAAAACTCCATCATCCCAAACAATGGCTTTGACAGCAGGCATGTTACCCATCTTATATCACAATTCAGCATAAATATCTGCTGGTAATGCACGAGTAGTTAAAGACCCATAATTTCGCAATCAGCTCACCTTAAACAGACCAATCCTTAGTATTCTGCAACCATGCCAGAGACAAATAAATAAATAAATATATATAACAACTTCATTTTAAGAGTTTGCTGTGAATTCAATATTGGATACCTGGAACTCTCCCGCTAGACCGCCCCTAAAGGCCCAGGGCTCTTGGTCTCCACTTAAGAACTGTGCTGAGGACTGACTACGACACCCTGTTGAGATCAGATCCAAGCGGAGAACATTACATGAGGGGCTTTCTTCCAAATGAAGAGGAAGGGGGAATGGGGTAGTGATGCCTATTTCCAATTCAATCCATTGAAAAATAAAAGCCAATACTTTTGCACACTATAATTAAAGAATATATCCCAATGTACAAATGTGCAACACTTCAAAACTTTGTTTCTTGGGCTCAAGCAGCTAAAGCTTAGATTGATAGACGACAATCTCTGATGAGAACGAAATATACAAGGCCAATTTTTACATATATGTTTATATGACAGGTGCTACTGGATGGACCCTAAAATCACTGGTTACAAGTGACTGAAGTTTGTGAGATTTTATTTCTCATATGTTAAAATCTGCCCCTCATGATTTCATGGGATTGTGTTTACAGATTTTGTTGGTTCTGCATCACTGGCTTGCTGTTAATTAATTAAGCTTCAGCTGTTGAAGCCCCTATGAATTCCAGACCTCATCTTGAAGTCACATTTACATCCATCTGCCTTGTCACATGACTAATGAGCACTGTTCATCAGTCCAGGATATTTAGAGCCCAAGTTATTATACAGGGTAGAGCACAACCCTTTCTTAGGGTAGAACAAATGTTGGATGAGTGAACCACTTTTTTCAAGATGATGGAGTTATAACTTCTACGAACTTGATAAAACAACAAAAGCTCAATGAGCAAGCAATACATGTAACAGGAATTTAAAAACAATTATCTGATTTATGGCCTAAGTGGGACTGGAACTCCAAGTCATGTAACAAGACAAATGCAGCGTGGAGACAGGAGTTACAATGCTCCCGTTTACATTGGATTTCATACGAGATACCTAAGTGCACATCCTGTGGTGACATGGCAGGACGCAGCACACATGCGCACCATCTGAGGGGAATTAAAATATTACTCCTCACTATGTACACACAATATACTGAGAAATGCTTTTTTGGATTACTAATTTAAAGAGGCATGGTCAGGTAAAATAAGGATCTATGATATTTCCCATAAGGTGGTGCTCCATGGCTGGCCCGAGCCATCTCAATTAGGCCTACTGACAGAAACAAAAACCATGTTAGAGCTGCCAGAGAAAAGAATCTGGGGTTAATAATATCTTCAACTATCGCTGCGCAAATGTGACTTCATCCGAAATGGTTCCTTTGCAAAAATATGCAATACTTAATATCTGAAAGCTAGAAAGAACACAAATAGAAGAAAAAAACATAACTAAAGACAAAACAAAACAAAAAAAAAACCACATAAACCTCCCCCGCCCCACCCCAACACAAAATTGATAACGCCAGCACTGTGCATACATCGGCCACTGTCGATCCAATAGCAGTAGAAACTTGTGCTGAGGATTCTTCCATCTGTACATAATGAAGGGAGAAGACAATAGAAGAGCTCGTTAGTAAGTAATTTCAGCACAACAGCAGTGAGGCGCTGACTGACTGCCATCTGCACTGCTCTGGACCAAGGAATACAGGAGCTGGATAGGCTGGGAATTCAGATGTGCTGCATTAGTCTGGGTGTGCAGACACAGAGGCTGAGAGGCACACGGGGACACAAACACACACACTGCTTTACACCACACACAGCAAGTCTCATTGTAGCGGGGCTTCCTGTGGTGCAATCTGATACCTCTCTTTTACACAGCCTCTTACTTTATGGTCATTTTTTCCCCAGAAAATGTTTGTTCTAAATGTCTCAAAAGAGACAGATTTTTTAAATCTGCAGCATATTCTGTTTTATCACCAGTTATGTGCATGCAGATTGACATGTGGCTTGACCAGTTTTGGTTGCTGCCTGCTGTGTTGCTTTGTGGTATAGCTGGACAGAAACCTGTGAATGAAATGTGGTTACCAAGGTAACCCAGGCCATGCTGGTGCTATAATTACTCAATCAACTTCTAACAAACACAAGACTGAGAACAGAATCCAGTACTCTAACCATACAGCAGTAATGCCCATAAGATGTACAAATTATGAAAATTCCCAGGGGCAAGGCATTTCTGGGTGAAAGCTTTAATCACAAAACAGAGCATGCTGCCTTGTTAACACAAGTTTCGTGGACTTTCATTCTTTTTCTATAAGTCTACTTAGCTTTCCTTTGGAAAACATGGTCCACACTCGTCAAGTAAAAATTCCAAAGCCCATACAGTACAGTTAGAGTAAAGCATCCATTCAGGTTTTGTGTGCATGAGTATATATTCACTTGATCCAACTAGCAAATGTGCTACAAATTATTCAGAAATCAAATTCACTGAGCTTCGTTAAACTGTAATTGAATGCAGCTATTATTAAGACTTTCAAAATGCACCAGAATAGCCTTACACAGCCGCCTCGCTTTCCAAGCTCGCATGCGCGGCGCACTAGGGCGTAAGGGATCAACTTTCCATCACGATCAGGCCCTTGATCGAGAGAGATGGCAGCAGGTGTTGCCGAGTTAATGCACGATACTGGACACACAGCAAGCAGCAGGACTCCTACTGGCTAGTTAAACCACAGTATGCCAATTATAAAGTGTCTTGCATTTATCTAGACAGGCCCATTGAGTTTCACCAGTTTTTCAGCTGATGCCATTAAACTCACAAAGAGATGGTGAACTGTCTAGCAATGAAGACAGCAATCAGTCAGTGGAGGAGAACAACATTTATACAAACATCAAGGGAAAAAAGTGAAAAATAAATAAAAATAAATAAATCATGTGAAGCGATGAGTTAAACCTCTCTCAATGTCTGTAAATGGTCTAATCTAATAAAGACAGGCCTGTGCAAGCTTACATAATGTGTAAATTTTTGATTATTTACCTGATCAAGTCTAAAACGGTTTGCAATGTGTTGAAAAATGCAGGGTGGGGGCTGGAATTCTTACAGATGTCGCAAAGTGAGATTAGACATCCGACTTACTTGATGAAAATAACACTCTTAATGTGTTATTGCAGGCTTAAATATTTAATCTCATTGGGATATGAATATCCCAGTACTCATTCTGACAGTGTATTTATTATGGTGTGAAATGAACCAACAAATAAATATAACCCCTAAAATGCAGTAATGACGAACAGAGCCGTACCTACCTAACCACTGGACAAATGATTTGATCATTGAGATGATACTCTTTATATCCCAGATATAGGGATATAGGTCATACAGGATGGTCCTGTTGGCTGAGTTGGACAGTCTGGTGAACATTTGCATGACGGAGCAACACATCTCCTCAAAATTCTCTGCTCTGGATTGCCATTCAGTCACCTGACAGAGACAAAAAACCTTTAAATCACAATGTACATGGTTACAAAAATGGCAAACAGGTGTGCCAAAATAAAACCCACGTTCTTTCTTAAAAGCACCACCAAGTGGTAAGAATAGACACTGCATTTCCTCCATTTTGATGCACTAGTCAGTCCCTGCATTGGCTGTGTTTCAATGCTTGATTTAACATGCCCTCCTTGACAACCCTTATCATTTCCCCTCATGAGAAACACTGCTAACATTTTTGCTGTTCCATTACATCAACAACACTTTAGTTTAAGTACACCTTGTGAAATCAAAACTGTTTATCCCAAAAGTTGATAAACTGTATATGTACCACAATACATATTTTGCTGTCTTATGAAAAATGTGTGTCACGGTACAACTACCAGGGATTTTTAAAAAGATGCTGGGCAGTAAAATCACTCAATAGGAGGAAAAAATGCTTGACATATTCATAAGGGGTAAGGGTCACTTTGTCTTTGTAAATTTTAAAAACGCTAAGGCTTGTGAAAGAATAATATTTCAAGTGGAGCAGCATTGCAAGATTTTGATTCTGTTTTTTTCTAATAAATGAAAACTGTCTCTTGTCAATATGGAGACTACTTTCCAAGACATCTGCAACATTTTTAATTGAAGTTACATTCATTCAAAAACAACTCAAAATTCTAACTGGTAAAAAGAACTACAACTGTTTCCAAACTTGGTTTTGGGAGCCACTGTCATGCACATTGTAGTATTTGTTCTTCTTGAATATATACCATAACTCAACCCATTTGGTTGTTATAATTTGTACTGAGAAAAAGTAAAAATGTGCACAGCAGGGGTGTTTTGGGACCAGGAGTTGCAACGAAGAAGCAGTTCATGTAATGATACACTGTTTGAAAATATAGCTCTTTGTCATATTCCTAACCTTTCCTTTAATAGTTTTTCCCTAAATATATTACTTTTATATATACATTCACTATATTACTTTTAACATTTGGACGTATACATTTGAGGAAACCTACCCTTGAATATATCCTCTCTGCAATTCTAAAAATTACATCATGTTATATATGATGCAACATGGGCCCACAGTCTTTGCTCCTATACTGTAGGAACACTTAACTAAAAAGGTTGTGGAATAAGGCAAAATAGAAGAGAATACCAGGATAGACATAACTGCAGATTTTTCACTAGGCTACTTGTGTGCCAGAGGCCCAATGACTGCTTGAGTTTAATTCCAAAAAGTACCTGTTGTTACCATTGTATTTCGATTACTAACTTGAAACCATTAATGTCCCAACCTTCTGTTTAAAAACCTGTTTTTGGCTCATCTAGTATCATATTGAGTAATTTCCACATTATGCGATATTTTCCTATTATAAAACATTCGGCAAATGTAAGCTCCCCTAAAGGTGTAAAACAACGATGTATTGTGTGATGCATCATGTCATGAAATGTGAAATGATATGCTTCGTGTCTGACACCTAGTACTGATGAGTGGACAGGGCAAAAGACTAAAATGTGTTTAGCAAACTAATGAAAGTGTTTTACTTTTATAGGAGCATTCAGTCTCCACCACTGACCTTCTCGGAATCCTCACATTTGGAATTTACGCTGACAATGCTGCTGTTGGCTCTGAGCCAGTTGAACTCCTTGAGCATCTGCACTGCCTTGGGACCATGTTCATAAGGAAGGTAAAAGAGTTCTGCCAGCAGGGTCAGGTCCTCTAGTGTGAGTGCCTCAGCTGTATACAGTGGTTTCTCATTAAGTCCTGGAACAAAAACTTCCTTATTGAGCTGTTCATCTGTCTGCATTGGTGCAACGTCACTGATCGAGTCCTCCTGTATGGACATCTCAGGTGACTTTGACTCGGTTAAGCTCTCCTTATCTGTGTCCATTGGTTTGAGGTCCTCGCTCATTGTGGCCTTCACAATCTTTGTGAGAATCTGGTTCACATTCTTAGCATCCTCTACTTCATACTGTTTCTCCAGCACCATCTCCATGGGCTCCTCATCAGAATCTTTTTTCTCCACCTCCACCTCCACCTCTACCTCTACCTCCCCCTCCTCCTTGTGCAGTGTGTGTGGCTCTTCATTGAGAGGAGCAGCAGGACTCATGATAGGTTGCTGGAAGACTGTGGTAACTGTAGTGGAGGAACCTAAAGTGGGGGCAGTCAGCGAAGGAACATCATTGGAGGAACTGTTCCCTCCGCTGTGAGCGACCTGCCGACCTGCCAAAACAGAAACAGTAGGCAAACAGACACAGATTTTTTATTATAGTGTCACACTGTTCATAAAACATGCTATACTAACCCTTTCCTGACCAAATTAATTTATAACATGACAAAAATACACCCTTTACAATCAAATGTTAAAATATTGACAAACACTAATCAGAATTCAGAAAATACTTTTACAACGTTTTTGCAATATCTGTACAGCAAATCTGAAAGTACAATGTGAACTACCGCATGAATACTTACTATTTTTGAAGATCAAATGTAAAACATGATCAAAATACAACATTTTGATATCCTTGGAAGATCACTAATAATGGCAATTAATAATTCAGAGAGGAGGCCAATTAATACCAGAAATATGATCATTAGGATCATTGGGCTGGAAAGGGCTGTGTAACATAACATGAGCAAGATGAGCAAAGGCAGTTACTGTTGTATTGATGAGGCACTCCAAACTCGGTGAGCCACTCTGTAAGGGCCAGCTTGAGGGCAATCTGTGGGCTGTAGAGAATGTCTGTCTCCAGCTCCTCGTCACTACCCTCGTTCTCTAGCTTTATCTGAATGGACACTGTGCTGTCTTCACTATCAGCTGAGAAAATGAAAGGAAATGTGTTTTACTTCATTAGTAAAATCAATTCATTTGTATACTTATAAGATTCAAAATTGTTAACGACAGCATTTCATTACTTAAGGCTTTCAAAATCTGTCATACACATTTTGCCATTAAACAATGAGAATGAAATAACGAAGACTATTATACTTTTTTGCAAACAGCAAGTCCGGGTGGTTACAGGTCTGCTTTTATCCTGTGACATAATAGCCTGGATTTTAACTATAAACAGGCTATCCTGTGAATTGATATGACACATAGCTAATTATATTAAAAGAAGGCAGCATACTACAATATGGCCATATACTGTGCATTTATAGATATTTTATAAAATTGAAGTTTAACTATGCTGATGATGGTTACAGAAGGAAATTGGTTAGAGTTATACTTACTCATAACAACATCTTTTCTCACACCATTCATGTTTGATTTATACCATGTGGCTAACGTGTGAATGGCCACAAAGTTGGACTCAAATTCACAGTTGGGGTTGGTGAGGACTCCCTTTAACCGAGGAATAAGTTCTGTGGACCTGCCTTTATAGGGACCCAGAAACAGCCGTTTCTGATCATAGTCATTGGCATGAATATTATCCCAGATGACTGGAGATCTTCTCAGAATTTTTGCGACCTCTTCAATAGACTCTACTGTAATGTCTTTTGAAACTACTTTTGGACCTTAAAAATAAAACAAAACACTGCTGTTAGCACCCAAACATTGCAAGTAAAGTAGTTATTAAGCATATATACATAGACACTTGTAATACCCATTTACCTGTCCACAAAATTTCAATGCCAGGCAGCAGTTTTTCCCCAATTGTACGCAGGTATGGTGACTGGGCAACGTTTGGGTAGCAAAAGGTTCCACAGTATTCTGAAAAGTACAAAGCAAAAAACTTGAACAAACAGAATTCAGGCAACAATTGAGCTTAATTTAAAGATGGAATCAGAGAAAATATGATTTACCTGTGGGGCAAAACAAAAAGGTTTCTGGTTCTCCCAAATACTGGTAGATCTCATTAGTGATAGACACTTGTGCATGTGCGAATGAGCTAAACACTTCTTTGTCTGCAGGACATATGTTGTGATCAATATCATCAAAGAGTAAAGCAAAGGACTTGCATCCAAAATGAGAAACCTGCGGTAAAAGTGAGATGAGTCAGTGAAACTTGAAATGATTTCTCTACTACAGAAAAATTTGTAGTATTCTGAAACCAATTAAAGTTGTATCTTTACTTGGTCCAGCTTCCTTTTCAATGTAGAGACCTCCTTCTGATTTGAGAACGTTATATCCAGACCAGGGGAGATTGCATAGATGAACTCAATTCCATGCTCTTTTGCAGCACTGATCAAAGTCATTAGTTGTTCTATGAAAGTAATAAAATAAAAGCAACAACACATTTAATTAAATGTCAGCAATAAAACAAGAGTTTTCTGGCAAACAAATTATTTTTTGAATGGACAGTTACCTGCTTCTTCAACAGAGTACATTTCTCTCCAAAACATTCTGTGTTTGTAATCATCTTTTGGTGCATACAAATATGTATTCAATCCCCATTTCTGTTGCCTAGAAAAATAAGTGAATGTGTGAGACTTGTGTTAATATCAGTGTCATTACTATGCACCTATAATACTCCACCACATAATAGCAGAAAAACCAGTACCTTCTAAACAGCTCTTTTCTTTGTTCCATCGTCCATGGTCGACCATAAAAGCCTGTGACAAACAAAAGCAGGCAAACTATGAGTTTCACAGCCAGCTCACAAACTTCACACACCCCACAAACGGGACATACTTTAACATCACTGGCGGAAACATTTCGCAATTCTCTAAAGGGCAACGTTAATGTATGAACAACTAACAGCCGAAAATGACCACGTATCGTTTTCTTTTTTTTATTGAAAGAAACAAGGCAAATGGAAGAACGTTACATCAGATTTCAAAAAGTAGGTCATACAGGCTTGTGTTATCAACCTCCTTACAGTGACTGAACCGGAATTTTTGGAACATTCTTATAACTCACACAACATTAAAAAACACAACAACAACTATATGACACGTTTTTGCAATTAACTCACCCTCCACGACCCCACTGATGAATTTTCTCCGGCCTGTTCTCTCGACCACAATACTGTGCTCCTCAACGGTATTTTGCACCTCCACGACGGGGTCATTTCCTCCAGGGATCGGGTCGCTGTCGGACTGAGACGCTTCGATAATTTTGTCTTTTTGCACCATTTTTCAGGAGCTCTGTATGACAGGACAACGTTTTTTGTTTACTATTTAGACGATACAAATAGACCTCAGTCTTCCCCAACCCCAAATTAACCAGCTACTGTATTAGCCACACAGATTAGAAGGCCATCCTTGAGACTACCACAGAGAAGATTTAACCGTACCAAATTTGAAGAGTAATGGCTTGGATGTCACGAATAGTGGGTCTTGTAACGTCTGCTAGCGAAGCAAAATTAGCATTTACGGTTTCTCCACTAGACGAGTGTGCCGGCGTTCCGCTGCAAGCTGCACATTTCGCCACAAATGCGGCTGTACCAATGACCAAGTTTTCCTGAACAGTATTTTTTAACAGCGACGATTAATCACAGCCGAAAGCTACAACATTTAACGTCGCATCAACATCTACTAGGATCTAATTTTTCTCTTCCTGTTTACACTCACTGCGCAGACTCACTAAACCGGTTTCAGCCGGTCTCAGCCAGTCAAAAACCTGAACTTGCACCAAAGACTCCGACAGATTGGCGAGATAACACACTCACTGCTTACACTCAGGAAAACTCACAGGGCAGTACAATAAAGAACAGTAACCAGGGCGCAGTGTGTGCTGAAGGTACCTTGATGATACCTTGCCCAAAAGGATCTCAGTGGTGCAACTAGTAGGGAACCTGCAATCTCTGTAATTAGTTGTCTAGTTCTTAGATTAAATAATTACTGCACTGTATAAATCCACAAAAACTACAATACCAATGTAAATGAACCAGAACCCGTTTCCTGAATAACGTTTGGGTAATGCAATATAATCATGGCTGTCTATTCTGCACGTTTGCATGCACAACTTTTCTGCTCTTAGAATACAGTTCATATCAGCAATTGAAATGAGCCGAAATACACAAAAGTTCGGCTTCATCTTTAAAACCGGAGTTTAAAACTCAATTAATGATCCGCACAAACTCACATTTCAGTGCAGTTTACATACTTTTCAAGGTCTTTAAAATCATTATTGTACTGTGTAAGTCATGTCCACGAAAACTATAAACCAACATTTGCACATAAGTTTCCAGCAGCAGAATCAATTTTCCGAATAATGTTTGGTCAATATAGTACAATTATATTGTATTCCTGTAAACATTTCTTACACAAGGCTCACTACTGCTAGAATAGCAGCACCTGTCAAAATTACGTATTCACCAGGCTGTAGTTATTGCCGACACCTGCCCACTAAATGTGTTATATTTTTGCTAGTTTTTTCTTGCATCTCGTTCTGTCTACATTTGTGGTCATCTGTTCTGCTCTGGTTTTGTTCCATGGTCGTGGAAGCACTTTGTTTCGTTTCATGGCGTACTGTGTACATCTTGACTAAAATTACAAAAATACCTGCTTGACTCCACACGAGGAGCTAACACGAGTTGCACATCTCCCGCCTGGAATATCTCTGCGAATACACGAGTGCTTAAAGGTCTCAAATGCAGTATCTAGAAGGGAAAAGGGCTGTTTAGGTGGATTTTGGAAATATTAGATATGTCTGATAATTCACATACGTGGGATTTTTGGAAATATCGATATAGGTTAATTTTTTCCTGAAATTAATGTAATATTTCCGTGCTTAAGCTATTTA
>JBBMFX010000141.1:9454315-9469668 GCA_037832545.1 Rhabdalestes septentrionalis
CTATTTACTGTGTAAAAGGGCGGTACCTAGATTAAGCGGCACAGTTTAAATGAAAAAAGGCTTGTCCTTCTATTATTTTTTTCCCTTTGCTCTTAAAGGGATATTCTGTATATTTGAAAAAAATTTTTTTTACATAATTAAATCGTAAAAACAATTCACGATGCTTTGATGTGAAATATGCAGCGCAATAAAAAAAAACAAAAATGCCAGTCACACAAAAATAAGGTGAAAATTAAACAACTGCTATTTCTAGGTACAACCAGGGCCGTTTTCTCTACCGCTCTGGGTACAATTGCCTGTGGCTCCACTGTAAGTGATTGTCTTAAAGGAAGCAGTCTCTGCTTGCTACAGATTTGAAAGATTACATTTTAGAAACTGGAAGTTTCATATTTCCTTTTCAATCCCATTCAAAGTACAACACATGCTAACATATTGCACAGGACTTTTCTGGTTTTAAGACTTGAAAAAATATTTTATGCAGAAATACATCAAATTCTAAAAGGTCCTCAAACGTCCAAGCACTGTGCTTTGTAAAGTGTCAATTGTCATACATGAACACAGTGTGAGCAGGGTGAAATATCTAGTTAACCCATTCGCTAAGTGAAGCATCAGACAGTCAGGAACACAGCACCCAGGGGGCAGTATGTAGATGGTATCTTGCTCCAGGGTACCTCAGTGGTGCAAGTAGAAGTCCTGGGATTCAAACTCCAGTGGCGAAGCTAGACTTTTTAACTTGGGGGGCCCGGGAGGGGGAAGAAGCTATTTCAGGTGGGGCAGTATAGATCATCTCCTCCAACTCCCTCCCCCCCCCGGCTGTGAAACTAGATTTGCGTTTCAGCATGTTAGTGACGCACAGCTCTTGCAGCGCAGCTCCTCGTTTGTTTCGTTTTGACAATGTGAATAGTTTTCGGGTTCACATATTCCTTGAATACTGGCTTTACCCACTGCAGCATTATTAAATGATTCAGAAACAGTTAACTTTTTTCAGGTTTTATTTGGGTTGAAATACATTTTCAGCAATGTAAATATAGCCCCCAGCACTGAGCTTGTTCAACTAAATTATTAATTCCTTAAAATGTAATAAACATTTTAGATCAAGCACTTAAATAAATTCTTCCTTTAAAAAAAAAAAATCTTACTTTCCATGACATTATTTCATCGCATTCAATTTTTTTCTTCTTTTACTTTTTCGTACAAATCTTCACTTCAATAGAAGGTGTAAGCTTGTGAAAACAAAACCACAAATGGGAAAACAAAAAAACAACCAAAAAGTGAACGGCAGCATTGGAAGGCATGTGCATCAGCCTGTTGCACTGAGGTAATTCATGATCTCTCCTCCATGTCCTTGTTCCTCAGCGTTACCTTTTCAAGCTCCGCTGAGCCTGCTTAAGTAAAGTGTCAAAGTCTAGTGCATCAATCCTGGGCCTTGCAGGAGCTGGATCGTAATCTTGATTTGAATCTGCAAGATAGGAGATTGGTTGTAAAGAGATGAGAAATGAAGACTCTCCAGGTGAACGGTAAGAGCTGCATCAGGAAAAGGGCAACGCCTTTTTTGGTGCAATTTCTTGGGTAATAATTATTTAATATATACCTCCACCCCACACACACACAAAGATTCGCGCCTCATATCAAATGTTCGACTCACCCAGATCAGCATAACTGGACCTGCAAAACTGTCTTCTGCCTCCAAAGCACAGATCAAATGGAAGCTCATTTGGCTGTCGCAGCCTGCCTCCACTCTCAATCGCATTAAATGCATCCTTGGTGTTGTAATATGTCACAAAGCCATAGTTGTCTCTGCAATATTAATTTTTTTATTACAACCAAGTTATAAGAAAATGCATTTCTTTAAATAAAGTGGGGTGGGGTCCTTACCCTTTCTCCCTAAAGTGCACAGTGCAGTCCTCTATCTCTCCAAAGTATGAAAAGCGCTCTCTCAGCTCCTTACGGGTCATACCTCCATGAATGCGTCCGACATAAACTACTCTCCGCTCCTCCTGATATCAGCATGAAACAAGTCTCTTATTAAACATATATACTGTATTCAAATGATGACTTGTTCTAGTACAACAAAAGCAATCTGCTATAATAAGAACGAAGCATATACTTACAATAGCTTTTTCCTTGCACTTTCTGCTATCTTCATTGTTATCTCTTGAATAGTAGTGATACTTGACACTCTGGCTTGGACTACCAGAGAGGAAAAAAAAAAAAAAAGGGTCAGCAAATCTGTGTTGGGTCTTATTTTATTTCACAAAATTGTACTTAAGAGCAAACGTCAAAGCACAACACATGAACAGAAATCCTGAGGGTCCCAGAGTCTCAACTGTAGTGCTGGGCGATATACCAGTTTATTAGTATATACATTTTTAAACCGCAGTATCTGTTTAAATAACCCAAAGAGCATTCGGAACACTGGCGCAGCTGGAAATTGTGATGTGTCAGCGAGTAGATTACAGGGTTACTTTTAAGGACCGCATTTTTGTGCAACATACTTTTTTTATAAGCAGTACTAAGAAACATGCATGTTTTTAGCCTTCAGCTGTTTAGCTTTAAGCCAGACAGAATGGATATATTAACAAAAAATTATTTAGCCAAGTAGTTGTAATAATAAATAACAGTATTTTCTTTTTTTTGATTTATATAATTTCTACAGGCAACATGGACTCCAGCTAAAACTTCAAGGGAAAAGATGTTTTGCTGTGCAATGACCATTTATGAAAGATCAGTTCTGCTGAAGTTCTAATAAAGTCCTTTACCGTGAACCTGGTATATATTTCTACATTATTTATATGCTATGTATTTAAGTATCAGTTTTACTATTATAAGTAATCCCAGGAACCATTGACCATTCATACACACCTTAGCTGAAAATATTCCAGGCACCGTGTGAAATTCTCACCTGTGACCAGAGTTCCGTTGATGTCTTCGAGCAGGAGAGCGAGACCTGGAATGAGATCGGGATCGAGACCGGGATCTGGACTGGCTGCGGCTCCAGGACCCAGAGCATGAGCTGGAATATGAGTACCTGCGCCGACGGGGGGGAGTAAGTGACCGGGAACAGGAACGCGAGCGTGAACGGTACATAGAGGGTGACCTGGAACTGCTGCAAGAGCGGCCAGACCTGTACCTGTGTGAACAGAGAAACCCAAATCAATTGCAAGGTGGATAACTTCGCTATGGCATGCCAAACAGTAGTCTAATATAAATGTTACTGAATAAAATTAACTACTACACAATTGCAACATGGCTAACCTTTTCCTAGATGGCGAACGCGAGCGTGACCTGGAGGACTCAGAGCTGCTGGACCTGGATCCAGAGCTGCTACATAATCGAGCTCTGTATGTTCTCTGGGAGCGGCCCCTCTTGTGGTGGTATGAGTTAGAAGAGTGCTCAGAGTATCCTTGGAAGTTTTGGTGTCTGCTGCCATCTTCATCTAGGGAGCACTTTGAATCCATTCTATCTGGAGAAGACTCTGGAGTCATGATAGTGTTGGTCAAGTGCTCCTTTTTTGATTTCATCTCACATGAAAGAGGCTGACTGGCTTTAAGATTTTTCTGGAAGTTTTCTGCAGCAGCAGGGGTTGGACGACAATTGGATTCCTGCTGCCGGGGTGGTTTGCAGTCAGAGGGTAACTGGATTGACTTGGTAATGATGCTTGATTGTTGTTTGATGTTTAATCTATTGCAATGCTCTTTCTGGGAGGCTTCATTAGGAAGAAGGCAGTAATCATGGTCTAAGGAAAATGGCTGGGTCGGTCCAGGGGTAATCGAGGCCTGAGGCCTACTGTTCGACTTGACAGTAGAAATGGGCCGTGTCTCTATTTGAATGACCTTGGTTAGAGTTGGTTTAGGCACTTCGGCGGTCTTTGGTTTAGCTAATAATGCAACTGGTGCTAAGGGCTTCCACATCTGATGAGGTGGTGTGGCTGGTGGAGTAAGGCCTATGTAGCAAGACAGAATGGATCTAAAGTAAATAAACTTGTTATAAAACATACAATTCCTGTACCCAAGTAAAATTGTTGGTAGCAAAAAAACCAAAACATTCATTCATTCAAGCTAAGAAAATTAACACTCATTGTATTTCAACCTGAACGCATGAACAGAGAAGAATAATATTTTAAATCATACTGAAATATAATATTTTAATTCAATCCTGAAAATGGATTTGTTCAACGGAGTTTGTATATTTCAAGTCTGGGGTAAAACACTACAAAAGGCAAAGTATTGTTAGAGAATTTCTGCGCCTTATTTACCTGCAGTGCTACCCAGGTCAGGACTGGATGCTTTCCTGAGGGTCTTCGTCTCTGCCTGCTGCACCACACTGCAAAATAAGCCATATGCAAACGCAATCAATTTCGTAAAATCTCAGATTGATGGCCATTGGTTCAAAAATCTAGACTAGCTCAGAGAAAGGGAAATAATTCCTTTTGGCTAGTCTTTTCTCGGTAGGTCCTGGCAAAAGTCAAATGCGACCACACACAGTGCGGGTTTGGCGTCAGAGCAGCTCTAGGGCTGTAGGGTAACTCCTGTACTCCATCCTGAACTGAACATACTCACCTGGAGTTTCCTACAGCGGCTGCTCTACCACAGACCTCCGGTAGAATCTCCTCCTCTTTCGCTGGAATGAAAATGGAAGTTGGTAAATGTCCAGGGATAGAACAGGATAAACCAGGCTGTCTACTCTCTGCCCTCTGTGTGGCCAGTGAAGTTTACTGACACACTAAGAATAACGAGTGGCATTTAAGGGCTAATTATGCGCAGTTAATCAGTTTCATTAAATTGTTGCAAAACTGGCATGCGGTCAGATATTTTTAAAGGTTCTCAGCTACAGTCCTGAGGACCCAATGTTTGATTGAGCTATTTATCAAGATTTTCTTGAGTTAAATAAGTTTAATCTTTTTTGTTAATAAGATTTTTAATTCTCCAGTAGTATTGAACATATTGGGACACTGGCATTCTACATGCCAGCAAGCAAGCATGCAATCACAAGCGCACACACACGTCATCTCATGGACTGGCATATCCGCCCAGACAAAGAATGCAAACTCTGAGTTAAAATGGATTTGCAAACAGGGCAGAATTCCAGCAGCTCAGCAAGCATGAGGACACAGCAGCTGTTTCAGCTACTCTGGAGATTAATTTAAAGGGGCAGTCCATTCCTTACAACCATGCCACACCCTCCCTTAAGGGAGAAAAGAGACAGAAAAGCAGAAGCAGCTTCTCTTGACAGAGACCTACAAATAACCACACACCAGCTACACTTGACATAAATCAGGGGTCCCCAAACCGGTCCAGAAAGGGCCACTGTGGGTGCAGGTTTTCCTTCCAACCAAGCAGGAGGCACACCTGATTCTACCTCTGTAATCAGTTGGTCTTGATTTTCAGTTACTCAGGTGTGGCTTCTTTTTGGTTGGAATGAAAACCTGCCCACCAGCCTATGCAGCAGAGATCAGGCAATATTTAAATTTGCACTAAACATAAGCAATGATCGGTATTGCACACTTGAACAAAAAATTTCAAATGAATGAATTCACATTACTAATTAAGTTACTTCACAGGAATACAGGAAAAATTCCATTGTGATAAACACTCACGCTGAGTCTCTTCAAACTGCTCCAAGAGACTGGTAAGGTCAGCAGCTTCAATACCTGGAAAATGGGAGGGTCAACACTAAATATAATGTCAAGAAACTCATATCAACATGAAAGTGATTTCTATTATTTAATACGTTACTCACCAATTTCACTAGTGAAAGACTCAACCAGCTCTGCTGTCGGGCTCTTTGCTTTCGAAATGGGAGCAGATGCCATCCTCATCTGCTCTGCCAGCTTCACAATTCTGGCCTGAACTGGAGCGGACGTGAAAGGCTGCGCTGCTATGGGTGCAACATGACGTTGGGAGCCCATAGTAGGTCCGGTGGTATTGACTGGCAGGGTACACTTTGCTGGCTCAGGCACAGTAGATCCCACAGCCTGTTCGGATACTTTCTTCTGAGGCACAGCAGCATTAGGCTTATTTACAGGAACATTTAAAGTTTGAACATTTGTAGTGGTTCTTGTGGTGATTTCAGTCATTGCCTGAGGCTTAGAGATATCAAGGATCTTTGAGGGGAGGGCCGGACTGATCACCAGTTCCGAAGTGGAAGAGTTATCTTGTAAACATTTTGCTGGGCCGGCTGCTTGGAGCCTCTTGGGAGCTTCACTTGTAGTGGCAACCGGTAGGGACACAGGAATTTGAAGTGGTGTCTGATTAGCAGCTGGAGACACCTTATTGGAAATAGTGTTCTGTGGCTTATCAGTGGGTAGTTTCTGAGGGTTAGGATGTACTAAGGGGTTTGTGGCAACACTTTCTGTAAGTTTAGAGGCTGGTGTAGGAAATGATTTATGATGCTCTGGTTTTCTAGAGGAGGTCAACATCGATGCTGGTGGAACTAACAAGGCTTCGGGAGTTGGGGGTGCTGTGGGGCCTCTTGGTTGCCATGCTGGCATGATTTCAGCGACAGGCTCCTTCTTTGCAAAACTGGGGGCAGCACATCTTGGGTCTCTGGGGCTGGGGTCAGGCAGGCAGGGGATTGGAGGAAGTTCCCTGGGTGCCTCCATCAGAGAGGGCCATTTAGTGCTGTTGTCCCCCGTCTTCTCTGGGGATGTTGGTTTCTTGTGCTGACGAAGACGCCGGTACTCTTGCAAACTGAGTGATTTGGGTTTCGGTTCACTTGGCTGACTCACTGTATGCTCCTCCCTGGAGGACATATCTTCTCTACATTCTTCAAGAGTTAATGAAACAAGACTCTTTTGGTCCTTGGAGACAGGCAAAGGTTTTGATTCGATCATTTTAGCAGAAGTGTCACTGGGTGGGACAAGAGGAGCTGTGGGTGTTAAAGCGGAGGAAGAACTCTCCTTTGCACTTTGTATATCAGCCATCTTCACCTCTGATGAATTTTCAACCTTGCACATCTCTGGCTGAGCTACAGTTGGGACTGGTGCAAATGTCACCTTTTTCTTCTTCTTGTGCACCTCCTGAAGTATCTTGATGGGCTCTTCTTCCTTCTTAGAGCACGCACTCCTTAATATTCTTCTTTCAACAGATAGGGCTTCTTCAATTTTCCGTTTCTTTTTTCTTTTCGATGGACACCTTTTAAAAGACTCCTTCTTAGATAGTTTAATTACAGCATTCTCTGTATTTTCATTCCTGGTTAGAGGAACTTCAGAGGAGGGAGCCTCTTCTGATGTGACCTCTGGCTCAAGACTGGCCTTTTCTGAGATGATTTCAGGGACTGTCTGTTCTCCACCTGTGGGGTCTCTGCAGGGCAGAGAGAGAGGGATGTTCAGATCTGGGATGGCCAGAATGGGCTCTCCATGTTCCCCATTATCCACCACCTCCAGAACAATACCCCCTTCAGGCAGTAGTTGCTCTTGTCCTTCCACACAAACAGTCATGGAGCATGGGTGCATGTGCTTGACCAGCTCACTGAGAGAAACAGGCACGCTCTCTCCGTCCTGCTCCAGAAGTATGGGAAGGCACCAGTCCAATTCATCCAACGAGGATGCATCCAAATCTTGCATGAGCACCGAAGAACCCTCTTCACCATCTTCCTCTGCAGAACATGTCTGCAGAGAACCATTAGGTGTAAAAGGAAGTGTCTGTATGTGCACACAAATATCAAACACATCCATATCAAATTACTTACCATAATCAGAAACACAAAGATAAAGAATGTTAAATGTATTGACTTAACAGTTACAAAAATAAATATAATGTCATACCTTTCCAGGAAACTTCCTAAAACTCAACACAGCCTCTTTTTCTGGAGGGGAGCGTGAGAGGCTCAAGAGTTTCCTCAGCTACAGGAGACAAAATTACACCTCAGTTCTTAAATGTGGTTGCTTTATATAGGAGGTACAATAGTTTTGGGCAACACCCACTAAATTATGGGCAAAATAAAACAATGCAAGAAGCTCAGAAGGAAACAGGAAGTAAGGGGGAAACTATTTTTAAAAACACCTGTCAACACCTGAATTTTAGTATTGAGCATTTTAAAATGCATTTCTTCAAAAATTTAATTTCTCCCAACTGTGTGTACAACAAAATTGATGGACAAGACAGGTAAGACCCGGCTTCAGACTCACCGATGCTTGCTCATGGCCCTTCTGCCCTTGTAAAAGCTCTGCATCAGGTAGGGTGTCAAAGGGAGACAGATTTTCATCATCCACATTGTCAAGTATTTCAGTGAGAGCTGTAAGCAATGTTGCCTCGCTTTCTTCATCCACACCAATTTTAACCTTCCAAAGAGAACAGATTAAAAACCCAAAAAGCATAAGGCATTAGTCATAGGTTGAAATGTTTGGCGTAAGCTGTATCAGACACTAGACGAGCTATGAAAAAACTCAACTGTTGCCATGGTTTGACTTGTAATTTCATAGAAATTAAAACAGTATTAAAACAGGACTTTACCCCTCCTGGTGGGGAGTCCTCAAAAATGGATCGAATGGATGGGTCCAAGTAGCTCTGTAAGGCTTCTAGTGTGTCTCCAGCATCCAGACCATGGTGCTGCAGGCTGCATTGGCCATCCTGGAGTATTTCTGCCTGTTGGAGCAAGATGAATAAGTTCAGTCTGGCACAAAAATCAAGCTCTGCCTTCAGGGAAACTTAACAAAAAGAAAACTCATTTCAACCAAAAAAAAGAAAGCTGAAAGTTTTTGGTGTGGGTAGTGTATGTGTGGCTGCACATACACTAAGAAACACAATTTACTTAAAATGTGCTCAAAAACACTACATTAATTTACCCCAGAAAATACACCAGTGCTCTTAATTTGAATTAAATTGCCATTAATGTGTAAAACCGACCCCTTCATTTGACCTTAAAATTAGATTTAAGACATTAGTGTGAACCAGTTTTAAATGTAAGGTTCAGAATTATCTTTATTTAAGGGGGAATTTTGAAAAAGTAGAGGGAAAATTCAGTAATTAATTTGTGGACTTTTCCCTTTAATTGCTTTAATTTTCTATATGGGATATTATGGTCAAAATGTATTTGTAATTTTAAGGGGTGAAATTAAGGTATTTGGTTTCGTAGTCATGATGGTTTATGGTTAGTTAAAAATCTGTTTAAAGATTACTTCTAGATCAAGGATCAAGCTACAGATACTCATACTCTAAAAACCCACACATGCATATGCAGAACGTATTTACACCCTCCTAACCCCCTACCCCATTAAGTCTTAAGTGAATCTATGCTAAAAAATCCCAGCAGGACTGTAATCACCTCAGCAATTGTTAGGTAACCGCACAGCAGGGGAAAACTGTCACTATAATATACCATATCCTATCCTCTTGTTTTCTTTTCTTGTAAGTTTCTTTTTGAACTGCCAAATGAATTTAATTTTCTATTGATATCTTCATCCACTTGTCTGGAAGCCCAAGTTTCCACTCAAGAAGCAGGGCACCACCCATGCTGATCATGTGTCTCAGGCCATGATATTACATGCACGTAGAGGACGCATTCTATTTGTCCTATTACACCAAAACAGCACTGGGCATATCAAGGTACCAATATAGGGCATCTGAAATATGCCGTTGTATTATAAAGAAAGGGCGAATGAAGGGGGAAAAAACAAACACGACCACCGAGGACACCCACGTGCAGCACCGGTCGCGTCGTCGTGGCGCACTGCATTACTGGGCAAAGTGCAGGCAACTAGCCGGCCGGTACCTCAGACACGTGGTTTCAGTACAAAAAACTGATCAGTGGAGGATCCCAACACGACTGTACACTCAAATCTCACAATTACCGAATCCACTTAAAGCACAAAAGCATCCAATGTTGCTGGCAGAAATAAATTCAGCATGCAAAATCACTGTCAACAAAAACAGACACGTGCTTCAACACCAGCCCAGCCCATGACCACTGACCACGTGTTGGACTTGTGGGGAAAAAATAGGGCACTCAGTAGATATAAACACATTTCCTAATTTTACAATTGCTTATTCGATCCGAATAACCAGACTAAATCCAAAACAGACTAAGATTCAGTTCACTACAACTTGATCTTGTGTAAAATGGTTGTAGTGCTTATATCAACACGACACTGGTAGATTAAAAAGTCATTTAATAATACCATTACGTTTTAAAATACTTCTACCTTTAAGACTTCCCAGAGAAAAGGTTTATACACAAGATTTAACGTAATAAACAAGACGCAAAAATGGTCCCCTCTCTAACCCACGTGGGAGACAGACGGAAAAGTAAGGCTGGAACGACAGCAATCCGAAAGTTTAAACAATGAATAATAACAGGTTTATTATTTGGATTGACAAAACAATTAACTACAAAAATGATGTACTTTGCATCAGGCCTGGTAACTCATGCACGTTTATGCTGCAAACACTGCCATCCCTGCTCCACACTAGATCTTTTGCTGAAAATCACGAGTCATCAAAGTGCAATTTTATCAGAACACGCAGATCAAAACTCGTATGAAGCAACTTGGCTACAATATTTAAAAAATGTTTATATAGTTATATGTATAGCATGGGACCATCTCCAAAGGCTGTGAACCTAGCTAACAAGGTAGCCTGATGCTACTTGCAGGCTTGGCAAGTAGCAAGAACAGATACATTTTAACTCATTGTCACTCAGACCTTTAAACATGGACACTAATGAAAAGCCACCATGCAACAAATCATCTGAACATTAGAAAGTAAATACAGCAAGAACCATCTCGCCATCATACAACCCACGTGTCACTTTCTCATGCAGTCCCTCATTTACCTCGAATTCCGAAGGAAGCGACAAGTGACATCAGACCTAGGTTTTTGCACAGAATTAATACAAAATAAATCGAAGTCTTTCTCACCTCGTCAAGATTTGCTGTTGAAAAATACTCCATGTTACAGACACTTAATAACTCCTCGCCTGTTCCCCAGCGGGCCGCCATCTTACAACTGCTCTGTGAAAAGTGAATCGGACCTCGTTGACTCAGCCGGCTCGGAGACACGTGGTATTTGCATTCCCGGCAAAATGATCCACGCACTGAAACTCCGCCCACAAACCGCGTCACCCAGCTTCCAGTTCGAAAGTTAAAAGATGCACATGTTGCTTCGAACAGCAGATAAAAGTCCACTAGTTTCCTAATGAATTTGTCTATCATTATTATTTATATTATTTTTTATAATTACTACCACTAGAAGTAGTAGTATTCATATTAGTAGTAGTATTAATAATAGCATTGGTAGTAGCAACAGTAGTAGGAGTAGTGTTATTAGTATTAGTGTTAGTTGTAGTAGAAATAGTAGTAGAAGTAATATGACCTATGTTATATAATTATAACACACATATTAGTAGGAGTAGTAATAATATAGTTAAAGAAGAAGAAGAAAGTCATAAAACACATGAATAAACTTATATCGGAAGATGTTTCATGTTGTACTTTGAAGTTTTTTATTTTATTTTTTTGCATCCATTAAGATTTTCAAAGTATTTAGCATACATTTTAATGGTCAGGATATTTTCCCTATTTCTTTTGCCAATCTGATCCCTTGTCTATGTTAAAAAATATATCCAAATTAATAGCTGGACTGATTTGTGTTTGTGTAGGGTGTGTTTCAAAAGGGTGTTTGCAGGATGTTAGGGATGTCAAAAGCTGATCTCACAATGCACAATGTAGTAAGGCGTCAAAGAATACAAGCATTCTATTCTGAACATTTTTTTCATTCTAAAAACACAAAGTTGTTACCTTTGGGCACCGGTTTGAATTTCGAGTATTAGTGTTACATACCAGTTGCTGTAAACTGTTATTGCTCTAACTGATCACATACTGTTACTTCCACAAATATTTATAATATGACTAAACTCTTGAAGGGATTGATGTACTTTTTATTGTATTTAACATTTTTAGATTCCTGCAGTATATTATAAGGCGTGCAATCAAGAATCATAATAAATGGGCATAAACTGACAAAAGCCTCATTTAAATTGCTTGAAAAATGCAAAGGTAAGAAATTATTTGACACAGATTTTATGCTCTGTAAATTATTCACTGTATTGTGTTTTTTTGGTTAAAAAAATATTTATGTTCCTGTATGTTCTGTGTAGCAGGTATAGTAGGCATGTTGTACATACTGAGCTAATTACCAAATATGGTTTAGGTTCACATTAAGAGAATATATTCCCCCCTTTTCCCCATTGAACTCACAATTATTGTGTACCTCAAACATCTGTATATTTCACCATTTAAGAAAACATTTAATGAGTTTATTAAGGATTTGCAATATTGCTGTGATGTGCATAGTATTTCTCAAAGTCAATACTTTTTTACTTTTATATTTTTTGTTTTGTAGTTTCCCTTCTATTGAGGTTCACTTAATGTTGTTAGTAATTGGACAGGAAACCACAGAGAGAAGATGATTTCCAATTTGTGTGTAGATCATTCTTTAGAATGAATCATGTTGAACTTTTCTGCACCATTTTTGCAGCACTGACATTTCCTGTCTGAAATAACTGTAATAATATTCACATAATTATCTTTCACAGTTTGACCAAAATAAATCCCAAAATATAATGATAAAAAAATTCATTTTGGACAACGCCATGTTTCCAACTTTGTGGACACTGTTTGGGGAAGAACCTTTTCTATTCCAGCATGGCTGTGCACAAAGTGAGCTTCATATACACATGGCTGGATGAGTTCAGGGGGGAAAATCTTGACTGGCCTGCACAGAGTCCTGAACTCAACCACATCCAAAACCTTTGGGATGAACTGGACAGTAAATTGTGAGCCAGGCCTTCTTGTTCAACATCAGTGCCTGATTTCATTAATTCTCTGCAGAATCAATGGGCACAAATTCCCACAGAAACACTCCAAAATTATGTAGAAAACCTTCCAAGAAGAGTTGAAGGTGTCATAGCTGCAAAAATGGGGCCAAGTCTATATTAACCTGTTTGTATTTATATACAACATCATTAAAGTCCCGTTTGTTGTAATAGTCAGGCTTCCAATACTTTTCACCATATCGTGTATATTGGAAAAGGTGACTAGCATGTAGATGTGCCTGACCCCCAAGCTTGTCAGAATCAGAAGTGGGCAGGAAAGAAGTTTTATGAAATGTTGTTTAAAAAAATTATGTGAAATTTTCACATACATGATTGACAGAGGATTCAACCATTCACCATTTGATTTATGATGGGTGGGACCAATTTTGTGAGGGAAAACATCACTCTAGATCTTCTGTAAACTCCATGTCGTTGATTGATGAAGAGTAGCAGATTTATTTTAGGACTCTGACTGAGACATTTTAAAAGTGTTCTTTCTAGAAATGTCACAAACAAGGAAAAATATTAACTTTTTCATCATACTGGCTGTCACTTAATAGCTTGTTCAAGTGTGTAAGAAAGTGGGTTTTATTGTCATTGTACTTTCATAAAATACATTTCTTGTGACATCTTTTCATTTGCAGGGGCAGTGCCACAACAGTACAGGTCATACAAAGTCTCAGTGTGCAATTCCTGAGTGTATATATGACATCTGAGTGTGTTGAAGATGTGGAGGTAGAACACATCTGTGTATTTGTCCATATGGGTGCCTGTCCCTGTTTCAGTGCTTGTAGTGATGGGGTGATGGCTTTGGATAGGGTGGTAGAGACCAATGCTCTGGGGGAAAAGCTGTTTCTCAAGATGCTTTTTCATGCTCTGATTGCACTGAACTTCTTTCCAGATGGTAACAGGTCAAACAGACAATGGCCCAGGTGTGTTGCATCCCTGATGATACTGCTATGCTGACAATGCTACTATATTTAACAACTGTCTGGTGATCCACATCATAATTATAACTATAATAGATGGCTATTTGTAGGTCAACCACGATTACTATAAAATGGCTGATTAACAAGGGAATAAAGATTAATAAGGGAAATCAAGCTAAAGAGGCTTTGTATGTCACAGTTAACCACAATCTAACAGTTTGGACTTAAATCTCTGAATCCCTGAATAATACTGGAGGAACCTGTTACCAATGTACTTTCAGCCAAGGGGATTGAATTAGACACAATAGTGTATAACATGCAGTTACAAACGTTGAACAGTTTCTAGGTGCTTTTTTTGTGTCCACATGCTTTATCAACTTCACTGTATTTGTGTTTGCCATGAAGATTTTAGACCAAATCTGTCAAAGTACTGACTTACATTTGTTCGTCATGAATTTAAGTATGAATATGATAACAGCTAGATTTAGATTAAATTCAACCACTGTATTTTGTTTAGCTTTACAAAATGAAGTCATTACAAACTGAACATTTGCAGAACTGAATCAAGTTCCCCAAATTGCTAGGGAACAAACTGGATTAAAGGGCCCATGTTCAACATTTGCACTACTCACCTACCCTGACATTTACTCCACTGGGGAAAGTAGTTTTCTAAATGTTGGTTTTATATGCCAATGGTCTCATTGGCTGTAGGAGGTGACAAAGATGAGATCCAGTTGTGGGCATTCTGTGATGAGCATATTGTGATGAGCAAGGCTGCAGCAGGGCACGGTATAGTGCGGTCATACATGTTTTTTAATGCTTGCTCATGTAAAGATCCAGACACAATCATAAAATTATGTGCAGAGTATCTATGTCACTACAAAGCAATATACAATGGGCATGGGTCCCAAAACCTTATTTATATTTATTTATATATATAACAAACAGTGCATAACAGGGGCTGCATAACCAAAGACCAGCCATAGTGCCCATGCTGACACTTTTCCACCACAGAAATTGCCTACATTGGGCAGGTTAGCATCAGAAATGGACCACGGAAGAATGGAAAAATGTTTTACATCAAGAGGATGCCTGGTATGTTGCTAATCTGGGCAAGAGGTAGGACTATGCAAAGAGGACTAGGTGGAGGCAGTGTGATGCCAGCCCCTAGACAGACTCCAAGTTTAGCGTTACCAAAGAGCAACCATATTTTTCAACCATTGTTTCAATATTTCTTCTTCACTCAAATTGACACTCTTTCTGAATGCTCATGGGTGCTACTTCTGATTCAGCTGAAGGGTTCTGCATATGTTTACATGTATAACATTTAAAAGATTAACTTACTGAATTAACTAATTTCTAGGTATTTACCATGTTTCCTATTTGTTAGTAAACTCCTAAGGTAATGCAAAACAGGATGGAGCTCCAAGATATTCTTGAGTAAAGGCACTGTCAGAAACACTGACAGTATTAAGAGTCACCTTCTTAAACCTAGATACCCCTCACAATACAAATAGATGTCATTTTCAAGTCCAGGTTTGGTGTTTTTTAGGAACAATTTTGACAGGATAGGTCTTCATCATGAAAACAGCAGGTACTGTTTGGACAGAAAGG
>JBBMFX010000141.1:9479806-9491907 GCA_037832545.1 Rhabdalestes septentrionalis
ATAACCATTTATTAAAAATGTTACAAAAAACCACATGCTTTCAAAGGGTGTCCTAATTTTTTCACATGACTGTAAGTGTAATGCATTCACAGTCAAATCTGATGCATTTAACATTGCAATAATTTGCTCCTATAAAAAAGGTCACTATGTATGCGTTCATAATTCTGTATACTGTTGCAGGCGGTAAAGCACCAGCATGAGCATGTACACCTGCAAACTCAGCTCCATGTAAGGCAAGAAGACTATCAAATGCAGGATGAAGGGACAAAGGGCAAATGAGAAAAAGAAAGCAGAGAGCGGAGATTCCTCTACAGAATAAATCAGCCAACTGCAAATAAGGTGTTGGTCGAGTTGCTTGGCAACTGAGTGCACATACACAAAGCTTTGATGTTTAATATGTGTGACAGAACCTGACTGTTTATTCTCTGGCTTTGTGCTGTATGCGCATGCCCTCGTGTGTGTGTGTGTGTGTGTGTGTGTGTGTGTGTGTGTGTGTGTGTGTGTGTGCATGTTTGTGAGTATTTTGAGCTTTCTGTGATTGTAGTGTTGAAAAAATATTTTGTGTGTAACTTTCACAAGAGTTGGACATGGTACTTGAGTAAATATTTGCCATCGTATCATATCTCAGGAAAAACTTCTGTAACAAAAATTGTTTGGTGCCCAACATGTTCCACCACTGCTCTGAACGTCTGATATCATAACAAGCAAACATGACCTGTTTGAACAGCAGTGCTCATTTCCCCTGCAAGAATTCTGAGAATCCATAATGGATAATAACACTAGGGAGGGGTGTGTGTTTACCTGTGTGTGTGTTTGTATGTGCGTGTGTGTGTGTGTGCTCGTATGGTGTTGTCTCTGTGTGTATGCTGTTGGTGTAACACTCACTGGGGGTGTGGAGTCTATCATACCGTCTCAGAATATTAATGGTTGACATCGCCATGGTGATGTCTCATCTCTCTTCTTCCTTTCATTTTTGTCTGAACTCACCTGCATACAAATGTTCCATTATTCAAACCACACACTGATTTCGTAACAGGCTTGCGCATTTATAGTGAAATATTCCCAGCTCCCCCAGCAATGTTGTGATGAGTGTGACTGTATTGTTGCAACTGTTACATATTGTTATGTAAACATCAACAGTAATGAGGAATTGTAGTGTAGAATTTTCCCTGGTTCCAAATTTCTTAAAATGTCCACCTGGTCTTTTCCTGTTTCTTAACCTTTATATATTTTTTAATTACGGTCAAATTGTATAATAGCATACATACAGGTATATAATTACATTGTAAATCTGTGACTGGGATGACAATAAACCTCTACTTGACTTGAATATGATACACTCTTCCTGAAAGGTGTTTTTGTGAGAATTTGTGCTTATTCATTCTGTAGAGCAATTATAAGTTCAGATACTGATGTTGGATGAGAAGGCCTGGCTTGCAACCTCCGTTCCACTACCTCCCAAAGCTGAATGGGGTTGAGGTCAGGGCTCTGTGCGGCCTGTTAAGTTCTTCCACACCGAACTCGTCTAGCCACGTCATTATGGAGCTTGCTTTGTGCACTGGGGCACATTCATGCTGGACTTGGAACTGTGTCCACAAATTTGGAAGCATGGCATTTCCCAGTATGCCCTAGTGTGCTGAAGAATTAAGTTTGCCCTTCGTTAAAAGAGCCCCAATACTTTTGTCCATATTGTGTGTGTTCTACTGTCTTTTTCCTGATTTTCTGTATCGTACTGCAACGTGTTTTTGTTTTGCCATTCGTCTCCATTCTAGTCCCATCTCCTTGTTAATGCTTCTACCTGTGACTTATTCCTGTTAACTCTCGATCCTGGGTGACTTGTTCCTGTTACCTCTCCATCCTGGGTGACTTGTTCCTGTTACCTCTCCATCCTGGGTGACTTGTTCCTGTTAACTCTCCATCCTGGGTGTTTCCTCAGATTCTTTCTGTGTATTCGGCTCAGTATTTCGCTCTGTGGGTTGTTGTGTTGTTTATGTTTATGGGTTTACACCCCAGTCCCTTTTGCTTTGTTTTGTTTCATTTTGTTAGTTCCCAAGTTAGTTCTGTTCTCATTTGGTCACTTGTTTCTTTTCTTTTAGTAATAAATAATCCTGCATTGTGCTAATCAACACAGGAATGCGGTACGGTGCACCAAATAAGCATAAGATTAAAGCCACCTTTAATCCTATTGTTCATACTAGTGCCTTCATTACTCTATGTTCCGTTTTTGACTTTTACATGCCCACCATAGGAGCTTTCAGCAGCAAACAGTAAAAACACTGGTTTTGCAGCTACACACACAGCAGGCTCTGATACATTGTGTGTTCTGACATGTTCCTGTCATACACAACATTGATGATTTTTTTCATTTCTAATATATCAGAAATGTATTTTTATGATTCTTTAGGGCAAAATTCCCTCTATTTTATTGTGTTCCATTCAATTCTATTCTATTCTATTTTACTACATGATGGTTGGATTCTAAAATGTTTAGGCATGAAAATAAATTATAACTGTGTTTGAGGAAACACTATACAGAACTCCAAAAAAGCTAATTAACATGAATGCACAAAATGTGTAGATTTAGTTCTAGTTTTTTAAAGGTGATATCTTGCTTATAAGAATGCAATTAGATGAGCACTATTCTTAAATACTGTACAGGTAATTAAAGGTATAAGCCTGGAATTATACTTATAAAATGTTAGTATCAACTAAAATTATAAGAACAGACCTCTTATTTGAAAAGATTGTGTGTGAACCATATATTTTAACAGCAAGTCAAGGTCATTAGAAGGACAAGTTGTTCAGTGATTTATTTCCCTGGTTTTGGTGTCGAATTGGTCTTCCTGGCCTTTTTACGGGGGAGCTCTCCATGGTGCTGGACAGACTGTCAGGCCTCCCCAAGGCAACACAGAAGCGTCCATCATTTTACAAGGCAGTCTGTCCTGATTTATATCGTTTTTTCAAGCTGTTTGGTGAACTAAAAAGAAATCTTAACGTTTTTTCATTACAACATTTTGCCATTTTATACACTCAGTTGAGGCTTTCCCTGAGGTTTGGTTTGGAAGCAATAAATGAACAGAAAATTGCAACATTGCAGACAGACGTTTTTTTTTTTAACATTCTGAACATTTGAAAATATGGAGCATTTAAATAATTATATGAGGTTAGTTGGTAATGTGTGCAACTGAGCAGGTGCTTCCTCTATAATAGCCTTACATCAGAAAACTGCAAAACTGGCATTAAAAACGCAAAAGTTTGTGCGTTTTGATAAATCACGCCTCGCTTTGGAGCCTCTGATGTGTGAGAGAGTCAGCTATTTTCTCACAGGTAGTCTTTTTTTTCAATTCCCAGCACGATGGAGTGTGTCTCACTCAGCAGATCGGATGAAGGCTGAGAAAGAAGCAGCAGCCACAATCAGCACAATCCTGCATTCTCTCTCTCTCTCTCTCTCTCTCTCTCTCTCTCTCTCTCTCTCTCTCACACACACACACACATACACACGCGCGCTCTAACACTTCCTCCCCCCCTGCCGGATCCTCTCTCTCTGGACCACAGCCCCACAGGCTGCATGTATGCAGTCTTCAGCTCCAGCCAGTCTCCAGCAGTTCTTCCTCCTCTCCTCTCTCCGTGCTCCTCTCCAGAAGACCGTTCCTCCGCTCTCTGTCTCTCCCGCTGAGGGCTTCTGTGTGTCTGCCGTGGTCATGCTGCTCCGCCCGAGGAGAGAGGCTCTGCTCTGGCTGCTGCCCGGGCTGCTGCGGCTCTGGTAAGGATCCCCCCTCTCTTCCCCTCTCTTCCCACCTCTTCCCACCTCTTCGGTTGAACCGAGAGACCCAAAACATGAACTGAAGTTAACCTGCAAATTTGAATCCTGCTGTCTGAAGTGGACGTTTCGGGATTGAAACAATGAGCTCTGAGATTTGGGCGGCTCGAGTTCAAAAAGTGCCATGGCCAAAAAATTCGCTTTTTAAATATATAAATTAGATAGATGTAAATGTATCGTTTTTCGTGTCTTTCCTCTGTGAATTAGCTCCTGTGCTAGCCTGATTTGTCCTGTCTTCTTTTGTTGGTTTGTTGTAGCGAAACAGTCGCAATGTCACTCCTGCAAAAACAACCTTGAGCAGACTTCAGTCCGCAATCACTCAGATAAAAAGCCACCATCTCCTCCCCCACCCCGCACCTCAGACCATCCTGAGGAAACCAGTCAAACGAGCCGTGTGAAATATAATACATGAAATATGCGGCGTTCCTTGTTTTCGTCTTCATTCCTGTGTTGTTTATCTCTTACAGTCTCTGTAATGGTCGTGTCCCCTAACGCTTTCATTCCAGCTTGTCCTCTGCAGCTGGAGCTGGAGACCCACATGGACAAACGGCGTTAGAGGGTTTCTGAACCTGAAGCACATGAGCTTATGTCTGTCCGCCTGACGGGACTGGGCAGCGCTGCACAGAACCGCCCCCCCAACACCCCTGTGCCACTACTGCTGAGACTAAATGCATTTGTCCACAGCTGGGAGCAGCACTGTGATCTGCAGTGACAGGGACCGAGCACTTAGGATGCTGAATAGGATATTGAAATTCTGTGTGTAAAACATAATGTTCATGACATCAGGGCCAACCTAACAAAGAGTAGCCTCTGGCACAACTCACTGGGTCTTACAGGATGCAGCTTCTCTTTATGTTGAACTGTTGGCTGCATCCCATACAGCCCTTACTAAACCCTCATGATTGCAACTGTTGTTTTGTATGTTACCGGTCCGTTACCACTTAGTTTTTATATTTAAATGGCTGTTAGCTTTTCTGGAAGAAGCTTGGTGTAACTCTCCATTACCACAATACAGGGAGTCCTTGAGTTATGACACAGATTCATTCCACTGACAGTGTTGTAACCCGAATTTTGGTGTAAGTCGAAACACACCCTAGCTGAAGTCATTTAGTGATCCTCACGCAGCTGTAAAATCATAAAAACAAAACTAAGCAACAGAAATAGGAAAAGTAAAAGTCCCTCACACATTACGCTGCGTTACTGTGGATACTTCCACTGCACACAACCAAACTATTTCACCCCGTAGTCCATAAGTATGAGATTAACAGTGTAAATTGAGTAGGATTGAGCATTGTAACTCAAAACTTCATATATCGAGTTTTAACATGAGGACCACCTGTACATGAAAAACACAGGTCAAAAACAGCTTCCCGAATCTCGAATGAATGAATTCAGAGACTTTAAGGTGTTCGACTCCACACACACAGCTTGATTCATCTCAATAGGAATCCTTTGCCAATAGATTGGGACACTCAGCAGTACATTAGTTTAAGATCAGGATGGAACTCTTGGAGTGGTGGAGCTCCATTCAGTACCTTGTGGATGGGACAGAGTTTTTCATGATCCAGAACTAATCATCCAACATCAGTATCTGACCTCACTCATGCTTCAGTGGCTGAATATAACCAAACCTCACAACAATGTTCCAAAGTCTAGTCTGAAGTCGTCCCAGATGAGTAAAGGGTGTTACTACAACATAGGGGGACAAAACCTTTAAAAGAAAGCTCATGATTTCAGATGAAATGCTACATAAGCAGGTGTCTAAACAGTTTTGGACACATGTTGTATATTGTCAGTTGCTTCACTGGGCTGCTTAGCTTTAAAACATGATTTACATGTACGTAGCTGAACTGTAATGTTGATTAGTATGACTATGTGCGTATCAATTTCTATGTGTGAATAATCGATTATAGAACTCAGAGAGGTCGAAACCTGGCCTTGTAAACCTGGAGCTGTATGTGTGCCACAGCAGCGGTGTGAGCTGTGTGAGCATCTCTCATGTTTAATGAGCAAACAGTTCTATGGAAACACGAAGGGGAATAAGGCCGGTCAGTAATCTATTTGTGCCTAAGATTAAGCAACTCAGCAGCTTAGAGAAAGACAACAGTAAGACAGTATGAGGCCGAATTACAACTATACTTCCTTGCCATTGTTAAAAACATGCTTCTTTTTTTCTACTCCCTGAACAGAGAAAGTCTTTTTGTGAGCTTTCAATCCCACTAAAATGCAGCTTGATGTCGATTTTCGAGCGAAGTCTTATACATCTCACTGATAAACACCTTTTCATTCTGGGCCTTTTTTGCAGACTTTTCCTAGAAATTCAGTGTCAGGGAACTTTCCCTGTGCTGAGCTTTCTGTTTCCCTACAGAATCGATGCTGCAGAGTCTGGTATTTTGTCATCATTATCTCTGTTTGAAAGCTGCTTATTAGATAAAATGGATTCGTGTTTCATCACATAGTTTACAAAAGCCTTTTGTCTGCATACTAAACAGGGCGATGGCCATCCAAAGGTATCAGAAATGCTATGCTCCTTGAGAACCACAAATTAAAGCTTTCAGTTATAATGGACCATTAGTGAGTGACAATAAAACATATTGAATCTCCAATTTAATTACTATTTTCTTTGCATTTGAACTGCATAGCATCCAGACAGCCTTCAGTGGAATGATTCCTCTTGTAACCTGCCTAACAATGACAAAATTAATGAGGAGACGGGATTAGATACAAAAGCCTTCTCGCTGCTCATTGACACAATTTATTAGCTTCATCATGCACAACTGATCGCCCTGATTGTGGTTAGCGTATTGTAGAATATCTAATCAACTGAACTGATGGGGAAAACAGGGTTGATGTTTTATAATTTATTCATTTTAAAATAACACACGCATTCGAATCAAGTGAACTCAGTGCTTCTCTCTGTGCAGAGGATGATACAATAAAACAGAGAGGAATGTTCTGCATTTGGGAGCATGATTTGGGTCTCATCTGTTTCATTTGTTTCATGCGGCTGAGGGCTCTCCTCTCTCATATTCACATTTGAAGGGAGTATCTCTCATATATTTCAGATTTTTTAAGAGAGCCTTGTTTTATGAAAAACCAACCAAACAGATGTCCCATTGTCACATGACAAAATTAAGTGCTTAAATCTCCTATAGTGCTGAAAATGCTACACAGTTGCCTGTTGTAAAGAATAATGTAAAAGGAACACAACCAAAACTCATTCATCTTAAGCGAATTTAGTCTCGGTTATATCCTATACATAGTCTGACAAAAGTGCTTTTATAGAGAAAAAGTTGTGGGTGATAATTTAAACCTCTGACCTTCATCTGTTCCCTGGTACTCTTTGCCAGAACTCATCTTCATTAATCACTGCACTCTTTTATTAGATCCACTTCTTCGTGTCTCTAACATTGCACTCGTTTTACGGATCCCTCTGTCTCACTGTCTCAGAGGCCCTGGCCAGTTACAGCAACAGATGACAGTCTTTATCCTTTCAAGCAGCCATCCTCTCCTCAAGAAACCTTATTTTCTCTCCCTGTCTGTCACTCATAACTCGTTAAACTTGAGCACACTCTCCCACACACACCTTACCTAATTTGTCAGGGGACTGTATAAATTTTTTTTCATGTCTCTGTCCTCTAACAGATCACTCTCTCTTTGTCCTTTTTTAACAGCATGGCATTTGGGCCCAGTAAAGCTGAGGAGGAAGATTATGAGGACGTCCCCATAAACAAAACGTGGGTTTTATCGCCAAAGGTTTATGAGAGCGACGTCACCCTCATTCTGAATAAATTACTGCTGGGATATGACAACAAACTGCGACCAGACATTGGAGGCAAGTTATCAGAGCAAGTTTGGATCAGGTCCCATTCCCCCAAACCAGATTTTCTTCCCAACACTCAGTGGCCATCCATAAAAACTGATAGTTAGAAAGGGGTTCAGGGCTGCCTAACTGCTTTACAGATTGTTAACTCGACATTTGATACTAACATTTTAAGACCAAATATATTGTTATTGAACACAAAATTGTGGAGAGTGTAATGATTTTCACACGTTCAGGGATATTTTTGCCTAATTGTACACTGTGTTCCTGTCTCTGTTGCCGTTTACTGGAAGGAATGTGCTGAGCTGACCACGGCTCAGTTGTTTAAGCAAATTGATCCCAAAGGTGTCAGAGCACAACAGAGTCAAATCGGTATTCATCTTCCTTCTTTATCTGTATGCTTATGTGTATCTGAGAGAGACTGGGAGATACAGAGGGAGAGATGGAGAGATAGACAGAGAGAGAGAAAGTGAGACACAGACAGAAGGAGAGAGGGAGAGCGCGCGCGAGTGGAGTTCATTAGTGTTCAGTGCCGACAGTGAGGGGGTGTAAGGAAGACCTGCGGGCTCTCTGTGATTCATCATCTCTTTAGATCCACATGCTTCAGACGTAGGACAGTCTCTACAATTCATTGTCATTTAGTTTCTTTCAAATATTTGCAGCATTACTGAGTCTGATGTAGATTTGGTAAAACGGCAGTCATGATTGCAGTAATCAGCCATAACATTAAAGCCATGTACATAAAAAACTGCTTCGTCCATTAAAGAACTCTGCAGCTGCGACGTGGCATCAAGGCGTTAGCAGCAGTTTCTTTAAGTCCTGTTGTAAAGTGAAGCCTCCATGGATCAGACTACGTTGGTCAGCCCGGAGATACTTGATTGCATTAAGATCCAAGGAAATTGGATCTTAACACATTGAGCTTTTTTCCTTTAAATTCTGAAGAAATGTTTGCAGTGTGTCAGACCCCAGAAAGAGGCCACTGCTATTACAGAAGCAATGAAAAATCCACATCCAAAACACAAGGTTTCCTAGCAAAACATTGCCCAGAGCATCAAATTGTTTCCAACAGCTTGTCTTTTCCCCATAGTGCATCCTGGTGCCATCTCTTCCAGCAGAAACAATGCACACACCACTGGCCATCCACATGATGTAAAAGAACATAGGGATTCTTTAGACCAGATCGTGATCATCCACTGCATCCTTTTCCAATTATAATGCTCACATGACAATTGTAGCTGCTTTTGACTCTGGACAGGAGTCAGCATGAGTTCTGTGATCTGTGAGCGTAGGTCTGTGTTCTGACAAGTACTCTGCCCATCAAAATTAGACCCTTGTCAAAATCATACAGATCATTACAGTTGTCCATTTTTCCTGCACAAGAACTGACAGGTCACTTGCTGCCTAATATAGGTCTGTAATTTGATCATCAATGTTATTCAGGTTTTAATGTTGTGGCTGATTGGTGTATGTTTATAATTGTAACCGAACCTTATTAACTTTAAAGGAAAGTCCTTTAATCCTTTTAAGAATAAAAATCAATGGACAAAAATAAAAGACTGCATCATTTTTTTCTGTTATTGCTTTTTAAAAATGTGAAAGATAATACATATAAATAAAATATTGCACAGTAGACATGTTAAACTGCACAACACTCTTACATTAATTTACAACTACAACAATGAAAATGGTCATGTTAAGAGCAGAGTGTGTGCATCAGTGTCTCAGTTTCATCCACCGGAAACTGATTCAGGAGTGAATATGCTGGAACACAGCACACAGAAAAGCTGAACTACAAACACTATTGCACTCACAACACATATGGAGTAATTTCTTACCTTTCACACAGCTCACAAGGCAATAGTTCAGAAAAGAATAGCAGCCTGTATATTTTACACACACACTGCCGCAATAGTGAACAGAAAAATAGGAAAAGTGGTCTCTTATTTTGTTCCATGTATACTCAAAACCTTGTAAGTTCTTATTTTTTATATGCAGCAGCGTAACAAAAAGAAACAAAGTGACACAATTTTTATCCCATATATAAATGGAAATGCATATTTTGCAGTGAAACCAACTGTGATTCAGACAGCAGTGTATGTGAACAGTATTGGCCCAGTGGATCCCATCAACATGGTAAGTTCGTACCAGCTATGCACATGGTATGTAAATGTTTGCCATATAAACACTTTCCTGTAAGACTTTTTAAATGTGTTGCCATGAGCTGTTAGATCTTAATTGTTACCTTCTAAGAGAACAAACTGGGGAAATAAAAAACTGTGACATTTAAATGTTTTTGCTCCTCTGCAGGAGTATACCATAGACATCTTCTTCGCTCAGACATGGTATGACAGCCGGCTTCAGTTCAATAGCTCTATGAAGGTGCTTATGCTGAACAGTAACATGGTGGGAAAGATTTGGATTCCTGACACCTTTTTTCGCAATTCCCGCAAATCTGATGCCCACTGGATCACCACACCCAATCGCCTTCTGCGTCTGTGGAGCGATGGACGAGTGATGTACACTCTGAGGTGGGTCCCTGGAAGACATATTTTATTTCACACATCTCCTTTTGTTGATGTGTTTGCTTCTGATCTACTGTCCTGAAGCACTCACTTTCATAATAAAGTAACAAAAAATCAAAACAAACACCCCTGCTGTCTGTTTGTACATACAGTGTAAACCACAGCCATTTATATCACATTGTTTATGTCAGTTGAATGTGAATAACTGTCAGAGAAATGAATTTGTCACCCTTTATTTTGTTTTGCTCCTTACCATTTACAATTCTATTTTTGTCAGGTTGACTATTAATGCGGAATGCTACCTTAAGCTGCATAACTTTCCAATGGATGAACATTCGTGTCCACTGGAATTTTCGAGCTGTAGGTGTTAAAAACTGTTGCCATCAGTCTGTGACTCAGCCCCGCCCTGAGTGCTGCTGGCCTACCAGTCCCCACACATTGCCTTTTGTCAGCTGACCAGCCTTCATGCATCGCCTGTTACGGCTAAACCAGCTTTGCCTCAGGCCTGTCCTAAGTGCCATCTTTCAACCCCGCATTGAGGAAGGACAGTGTGCCATCCCTCAGCAGAATACTCATCCCTCTTCAGCCGTCTTTACATTCCTCTGTTTTCCAGTCTGTGTCATCCCTGCATTTGTGGAATGCGCTGTCCCTCCGCTTTCCATATGTCATCAACCACAGTGGGCAGAAGTTTGAGGTCAAGGCATGCCATGCATTAGACAAGAAGTGGGCCATCTTGAATGCCTTAATGCCATCCTGCCATTCTTGTATGTTTGTATGTGTTATGCATTGTGTCTGTGCTCTGCATTGTAAATTGAGATGTAATCTGTAATTTTGTCTTTTTTTTTTAGATGGTTATCCAAAGAATGAGATTGAGTATAGATGGCAGCGTCGTGCCGTTGAGGTCGCAGACCAGCGCTACTGGAGACTTTACCAGTTTGCTTTTGTAGGCCTGCGGAGCATGTCTGATGTGGCACACACTCAGTCAGGTGTGTGAAGTGTAAACAAACCACAGCACAATTTGAACAACAGGAAATTCTTTGTCTGTGTTAAACCCTTTCACCAAGAGAAGCAATGGGCTGCCGCCAATAAGGGGCACCCGGGGAGCAGTGTGTGGGGACGGTATCTTGTTTAAGGGTACTTCAGTGGTGACACTAGCACTTGGGATTCAAACCCACAACCTTCTGATTTGCTAGATGCTCAAGTCTTGACTAGTAACTATTAGGAGTGTGACGAGATCTCGCGAGATCAGATTTGTCTCACGAGATGCGTCTGGTCTCGCGAGAACATTTAAATCCTGAATAAAATACAACATTTGTAGTTACAAATATCATGCAATATAGCGTGTGTATTCCTGAACACTATTTAGCAGACATGTAGTAATTTGATTTAAGACCCAAATTACGTCCTCTTCCCGTTCAAGGTTTCAGTAAATAGCAGTGCAAATGAGCCTGGTGTCATTGGTACTGAGGCAGTCAAAGAACATTCAGAGCGGCATAGATCCGCGGACCAAGCACTAATCCACATCAAACTTCACAGTTAGATAGGGCTCCGTGAGACCTTTGCAAATACCCCTCGTTTGCCATAATTTTAGCCAAAAGACACTAAAATCGCGGTGTCCCATTACTTTTGACCACCACGGACCTTCTGAGCGGAAAAAATTCCGAGACACTTCCAACTGCAAGTTTTAAAATAATTTAATATTAAAACAGCCAAATTCAAATGTGATATCTCTGGTAAGTAGATAGAGGTCTCTGTGTCCTGACGTTAAAAACTTGCAGCGAGCCACCAAGGACAGAGCTCACACTAACTTCAGCTTTTTGTTTGATTAAGCCACTTAATCTATGTGGCTAGTTTCCATCATAACCTGCTGCTGCTGCTGTCTTCTTTCTCCACCTTCAATTAAATAACAGTTATTTCAAAATTATTTATAGGTCCA
>JBBMFX010000141.1:9492007-9503517 GCA_037832545.1 Rhabdalestes septentrionalis
CCGTCTTCTTTCTCCACCTTCAATTAAATAACAGTTATTTCAAAATTATTTATAGGTCCAAGTCTGCTTAATTGAGTACATGAGCAAAGGTTTTTGTTTTTGGTCAGTTTAGGGTTGTTGTGCACGTGATTGTTTGATGTGATGTTACATCTTGGATTTGTTTGGAATGTGAGAGAATACTTAGAACACTTTCAAACCCCAGTTCTCATGAAAGGTTTTTTTCCCTCATTGTTCAAATTCTAAACTGAAAAGAGTAGATTAAACACACACACATTACAAGGCTAGGCTGTTGTAATGAATTTTATCATGTTCCACAAACCTGGATCGCCAGCATCTCAGCACAAAGCCTTCTCACTTGAGGTTTTCAAACATAGTCTTATTTAAAAAAAACTGTCTAAAAGTCTCATCTCAACTCGTTCTCGTGAACTCAGTCTCGTGTCTCGTCTCGTGGGAAAATTGTCTCATCACACCCCTAGTAACCATCCATGTAACTACAGAGAGATACATGACAATTGGACGGTTTTAAACACATTTTAATGTGAAGTTTTAAATATTCCATGGACAATCTGGAATTTCAGTGCAAAGTTAAGGTAATTTGTTGTTACACAGTGTCCTTGAGCCCATATTCTACATTTGATGCATGTGATACATTTATGACATTTGTTTGGGTTTATGTGCTAAAACAGTTGTAGTTCATTTTTATGACAATATTCCCCCAACTTTTTAATTCTTACATATCAAATATTTAAGACTGACATAATCAAATAACTGTCATTTTGATTGGCCGATCTAAGTAATGCCTAATTTAAAAAGCACTCCAGCTTGAAACACTCCTTAAAACCTCAGGGTGAATGGGGTGCTAAACTTTTGAAGGGTTAATGTGTGGATATATTTAACTGAGGTGTTTTTGTGAAATCTTAAAAACTATCGCATTTGCAGCTTAGTTAACATATGTCAACTACATAGACTAGGAAGTGACATTATATTTTGAAAAAGTGTTTGCATAATAAATCAATCAATCATTCTTATTACATAACAGGTGAAGAAGTTGATATTGGGCCATTAAAATCCAAATGAAATTAATTCTAGCTGGTTTAATGTCACATCCCTATGGTTTGTGCAAACCATAGGGATGTGGAAGAACAAAAGTTTTAAACATTAAATATTTTATGTTTCATTTTAGGAGAGTATGTGGTTATGACAATCTTCTTTGACCTGAGCCGGAGAATGGGCTATTTCACCATTCAGACCTACATCCCCTGCAGCATGATTGTAGTGTTGTCCTGGGTTTCATTCTGGATCAACAAGGATGCTGTTCCTGCCAGAACATCTTTAGGTATCCTCCTGCAGACATTTCAGAACTGCTTCAATCAACCATTGTTTCCAAAAAGTCATGCAGCCCATCACATTAAGCAAACTTTGTTTTGTGATGAATGAATGAATGAATGAATGAATGAATGAATGGAGGAGGTGTAAAATCCTAAAATGTCTTGGAATTGAAGTAAAGTCAGTCATAGATCCATTAAAGTGAAATCAGTCATGGGTGCTTGCTTTTCCTATGAGGTTTTGATGTGTGTTAGTCATCAAACAGGTAAAGCTGATGATGAGTGGGAGATGTTAGACTTCATGGCAAAGTATGCCAAACACTGAATCATCTCTTTTTACAAAAATATTATTAAACAATTAAACACTACATGAAAGACATTTCTAAAATCCATGAGCTGTCTTGTGTGTTTGTTTTAAATATCCCAGGTATCACAACTGTTCTCACAATGACGACCCTGAGCACTATATCCCGAAAGTCTCTGCCAAAGGTTTCATATGTGACGGCCATGGATCTGTTTGTGTCTGTGTGCTTCATCTTCACCTTTGCCGCACTGATGGAGTATGGAACGCTACACTATTTCACCAGCAATAGGCAGAACAAGAAGGCCAAGGCCAACAGTGCACAGGTGAGATTCCAGTATTCGGTACCAGTACTAGTGAAAACCCACGGTTCTCTGTACCATTTTCGGTACCAAAGCAAAACACAAAAATATGAATTGACAAACAAGCTATATTTTATTAATAACATACAATAATTAAATGACTGAACATACACTCTTCCTATTTATAAACTTAAACATTTGTATTAATGAAACAATATATTTTTCAACTGTATAAACTGGCACTTGATTCATACATATGAATTCAGCAACAGCTCAGTTCAGTTTTCTCGCCTCAGGTGAGTTTTTGCCAAACTTCTTCTGCTGCTGAAATGCATCTGTAATCGTTGTCTCTTTAGGAGTTTGCTTTGGTGGTTCGTGGTCTTCCTCCGCCTGTAGCTGTAAATGGAAAATATAACATCCTTCAGTGAAACAATTTTAGATGTACATTTTCAGTAAATAACAAACCTCAGCTTTTGTAATAAATGTAGAAAATATTACCTATATAAAATATGTGATATCAATTTTACACAGACATAAACTGTTTTATAAAAAAAAAAAACCTTATGAAAAGATTTCCTTTAACATGACTTAACAATAAACAAAAAGGAGCTATTCTTCTTAATTTACAATTAACTGCTTGTATAAAATAACATTCACACACATTAATTTATGTTCATTGTAACTTGATGTTAGATAACATATGAAGTCATGTAAATGAATGGTATCTTATTTTAAAGCCTTACCAAACTATACAGGACTGTATTTGACTGGACTTTTATTTAATCAAACTGCGCAAATCACATTTCATAAACTAGAACTGCTTTTGTGATGGGCCGATTTTAAAGATTCTAACATAAACCATACATTTGTTTTCTAACACACATATTTTGGCTACACAGGTCATTTAAAAGCCTCTGGGGTGTAAACATATGCTGTAGGAGAATTAAATATTTAATAAAGAAATGTTATCCTGCTACTTGCATTAGTATTAGCCGCACATATGCTAATGGTTAACTAAGCAAATGGCAATGTTTATTTCAATCTGACATTCAAACTAATATTGGTTACCTTTTTTGTAACAAAAGCTCTATATATAAAATAAAAATAAAACTTACCTGCTTGAATTCTTTCATTAAATCTGGATTACAGTCTTTGAGTTGTTTTATAAGGTTCCTCCTTTTGACATATCGGTTTCTGGTGATCAGTGTTGTTTGCCAAAAACAAAATACTTCCACGCATGGCTCTTTCTTCCTTTCTTTTCAACAAGCGGATTCAGAGCAGCACCGCCAGTTGTCTCTGTGCTTTTACGAAGAAGACGGAACTGATAGCACAGCAAGAACCTGGTTGACTGGGTTTTCGGTACCACCGGTACTTCAGAAAACCTGGTACAGCAATGTTTACATTTTTTTTGTACCGACTTGGTACCGAAGTACTGGGTCTTTTGACAACACTACTCTGTACACACATTCTGCATATTCTGCCTTAGGATTTCTTTCTCCTATATGTGGGTTCAGACTCTTATATAGCTATTAGAGGTGGAGACAAATACAAATACGGTATTCGGAAAGGCACAAATACCGTGATTTTTACGAATACCGTATTCGGACAAATACTTTAAAAAATATTTGTATTCGGGACACCCCGCCCCCGCCCGCGTTCCAGGGTACATACTCCGCCTCCCCATGGTAAAGCCTCGCATTCGGGAGAAGATACTTCGCCTCCCCGGTATACCCTCGCGTTCGGGAGAAGAACCTCCGCCCCCCCGGTACGCCATCATGTTCGGGAGTAGAACCTCCACTCCCCCGGTATACCCTCGCTTTTGGGAGTAGAACCTCCGCTCCCCCCAGTACGCCCTCACTTTCGGGAAGGAGCGGACAGATTTATTAAATTTATCCAAATACAAATACAAATACAAATACGAATACGCATAATTTTCCCTTTTAACAAATACAAATACAGATACAAATAGCAGCCGCTCTGCACACCCCTAATAGTACATCAGAAAGCTTGCTTATGTTATGACTGCACAGACACAGAGACAAGAACAATATAACATACAATGTCAAAAAATCCAATAAAAACTATATTATTAAAACAAATGCTGGGGTATACATACAGTTGAGTGAATTACTGGTGACACAAATAGTGGTAAATAGTGTTGTTTCACATAACATAGCTTATAAGCAATATTGAAATAATTAGGGATGTTTCACGTGGTAAGACTATAACACATGTGCGAGATATTGCACATAATGAAATGACTCAGCACCCAATAAGAAAACTGTGCATTATATTACACATTGTAGACTGTTGGACATAACAAGCCATTGACACTCATAATGATAAACATTTAAACCCTTTGCACAAAAGAATAGCTTCAGGCTATTGTACAGATTCTTGTGTGGATGTGTGACAGGGGAAGGAGTTATGTGGTCTGATAGCAGTGGGAAGGAAGGATTTTCTGTGGTGTTTACATACAAAATAAACAAGACCCTACAATCACAAACATACAGATAAAATGATTAGGGCGTAACCCCTAGGCCTAAATGCCTGCTTAACACAAAATGCTACATGCAAAATACCTTTCATGACCTCAAATACATGGACACCCTAACATCATATTCATTATGTTTGCTGAACATCACATTCCTAAAAATTAGGCATAAAAATGGATCTGGCTTCCCTTTGGTGCCATGAGCCTCTATGAGTGTTCAATGGATTTTAACTGTGGGGATTTGCTTTCATTCAGTCTAAGGAACATCAGTGAGTTTGGGGAATATTGGGTTTTAACATCTGGCTTGTAGTTGATGTTCCAATTAATTTAACCTTTGCTTGATGTGGTTTAGATCAGGGCTTTGTGCAGGCCAGCTGAGCTCTTCCACAATAAATTCAATAAACCATTTATTTGGAAATGTCACTCACTTCTTGCACAGTCATCCTGAAACAATTACCACAGAGCTGGAAGTGCTTAGTTCTTTTAAATGTCTCTGTATGGTGTACCATGCATTATTTCACTGAAAATAAGGGACCCAACCCATGACAAATAACTCCAGGCAATTATTCCTCCTCCACCAAACTTTACAGCTGGAACTATGCATTTAGGCATGTGGCATACTCCTTCATCTACCAAAACCCATTCATTCATCAGAGAGTGGCCAGTTTGTGGAGTGCAATTCATCACTTCAGATAACTTATTTCAGCTGCTATAGAGTCTATTGGTGGTGTGCTTTATACCACTGATGCATAGCAGGGCATATATGCAAGCCACAAATACGTGTGGCTGTGTACAAATGGAAACTCAATTCATGAAACTCCAGGTGAACAGTTCTAGTGCTGACGTTGCAATCATTTTGAGGACAGATGATTTTTATATCCTTCATGCCTCAGGACTTGTGGTCTCATTTTGTGAGATTTTGTGGTTCATCAATTGTGTGAGCAAGTACTGCTGCTCGTAGATGTTTACACTTCACAATAGCAAGTCTTTCATGGCAGCTCTGGCAGGGCAGAATGGCTGGAAATGTAGCATATTATGACAATGTCATTTCAAACATCACTGAGCTCTTCCGTATGACATAATTGATGCCAGTGTTTGTTTTAGGAGATTTTTGTACATTTTTTGTGATTTTATGCACAATAGCTATACCCACTAATTAGAAAGAGATGCACATACATTTGGCCCTTTTCAGACAAATGGTCACACATGAAGTAATCCTTGGATAATGGGCAAACTGCAGCTGGGATAAATTGATAGAACAGGTGAAGTGAATCCAAGGTGAAATATGCGAAGTTCAAACAATTGATAATAAAATAAAATGGCAATGTAATTTAGGTAGCTGGTTTAAAGGTCTTTAAGCTCATTTAGATTGCTAATTGGCTAATGAGAATTTAAATGTATATTATTAAAAAGACAAATAAATCAGTAATAACTGAATATTGTTGTAATAGGCACACAAGTCCTTGCTGTCATGATAGTGTGCATATGTTCATTCACTCTTCCTCTATGCTAGAAATCGAGTATGGTAAACATCAGACCTGGGACATCTCTGCTTCAGATGAACAACATCGCCCCTTACCACGATGATGATGATTACACCTACGAGTGTCTGGATGGGAAAGACTGCACAAGTTTTTTCTGTTGCATTGATGACTGCCGCTCGGGGGCATGGCGCCAGAACAGGATGCACGTCCATGTGTCCAAAATTGACTCCTACTCCCGAATATTCTTCCCAACCGCTTTCGGCCTCTTCAATCTTGTCTACTGGATTGGGTACCTTTATTTATAAAGATATAGTACAAGAGAAGGAAGGACTCATTTAAAATTTCAGATATTTGGAAACCATTTGTAAATTTCCCATCTTCTTGATGCAATATTTGGCACCATAAGTCCTCATTGACAGTGAATGGCTAAAGGCAGCAGTTGGATGTTTCACCAGTGGATGTGAGTTCATTTAAAGTGAGGAGGGAATGTGTTTACAAAGAAAAGAAATAAGAGGCACGTGTGACATTTTAATTTACAGTTTGAATTACAGTAGAGAAAATATCGCGACCAAACGCATTTAAATTGTCTGAAAGAAATGACAGTTTGTTATTGGAGACAGTTATCTTCTTGACAGTGTGTGCCAGATCAAACAAAAAATCATTTCATTTATCTGCCTTTCTTAGTGCCAAACAACTCCTGGAATATGGTGTAATGGAGGCTGTAATTCAAAGAAATCTTGTATTCTCACCGATGGAGAACAGATAAAGCATTTATCTCTCTGTTTTGCACACAAAACATAATATAGAACATTTTCCAGTTTCATGCAAGCCAGTTAAATATCGTAGCTGCTTCAAATTCAACAGGAACATTTTATTAGCTAACATGTTTACCTGTCAACTAATACCTATTTAAATGTTCAACAAATTTTTATTGTAAAAACACTCATATAATTGCGTGTATATACACTAATATTCAGCTTACTTGAGCGTTACCAAACCAAAGCACACATAGTTTGAAATTTTCATGTTTGAGTTTCCTGTAAGCCATTCTCTTGGAATTAGCTAATAATTACAGCCTACTCGACTTGAAAATACCGCTAAGGTTAACACTGTAACTCTTCATTTTCATGTAAACATTGTAAGTGAGCACATACCTATATATTTGTATTTATGTACATACTATAAGTGCACTGAAAAGGCGTAATTTGAATTTACATCAAAATCGCATTTTGAAATTTTGTATAATTTCTATACTTTTTTCAACATTGTCTTACATTTACATTGGGGAAATAAAAATCTTTCCTAATAATGATAAACTTCTTTTAGTGTTCAGTCCCTAAAACTGAAGGTCTTCTTGGTGAGAAGAAGAAGACAAATTTGGTGTACAATCACTATACTGGTTAAGAATAAAAAGACAATTTGATAATTGTCCCCAGATAAACAGAAAAACGCTGAATCATGTAAATTCAAAATACCATTTTCCAGTGTAATTAAGAATTCATTTGATTGGAGACAAAAAGACAAAATGACAAAAAGCTTTTCATGAATGGCAACTTTGCCATTTTTTGACGATATCTGTCCCCCAGTATCTAAGGTCAAATGCTCCAAATGTTGCAAACAAAGCCTTTATTATGATTCAGTGTGGCCGGGATGTTTATATGGCTCAGTCATCTTGTTCTTGTTAGCCTGACAACAGCTATGCTTTCTGCAGGCGAATGATTTCACAAGCTTCTCATTCCTGTTATCTCGTGACTCATCAACGTTCCTGCGGATAACGAACTCAAATGTTCTTTGGAGGCAGATCTGCTCTCTCTCTCTTTTATCTGGCCTGCAGATATTTCAGATACACTGGAAAAAGTAATGAACTGATTCCTTTTTTTTTAATGTACACTTAGTTTCCACATGAAATGCAAAATATATTACATCAGCAGAAATGTGTGAGTGTAATATACTTTACTCATGTGCTAATTATGTCTGTTCTTCATTGTACGCATCCCAAGACAAAACAACAAATGATGGAATCATCCCTCATTCACTTATCACAAAGCCATTGATGCCTTCTGTATAGTTTAGCTCTTAATGTAGGCAATTGTGCAAGTACCCCTGTTTAGGCTAAATGTTATACGTGGAACATTTAAAGCATGATTCTGTCTGATTGTGTTATTGTGCAGCTTGAACATACTCACTAGTAATCTCTTTCCAAAAAGCAGTTTGTAAGTCAATGTTGTCTGTTGATACTACTATCAGACCCTCAGCCCTGTCTTAGCTGTGCTCTGTCAACTCTGTTAGCTGGCTTGTTTTACATGGTGTGTATGGCTATACATCCGTCTTCATGTTGCAGAGTACCCTGTTTGCTCTTGTAACATATTTCCTAAAGTAGAATAATGTAGAGTTCTGTGTTGTGTCCGGTAAGTAAACACTCCTTCACTCAGTCAGTGGTTAGTCAACATTTTGTGCACCCTATGCAGAACACAGAATCTAATAGCAATTAATATTTATAAAAGAAATTCTATTTATATTTTTAATATAAATAGATGACTATGGCATTATGAGAATATAATGACAAAAATTGGAGTTTAACATGATTAAAATGTGTCGAACATTTGCACACAAATTTTTTTGTCTATGCTTTTTACTGCCTGAAAAAGAAAATTAAGCGACGTCTGTTACATTCTTTCTTCTTGTGCAGCGCCCTGACACATTTGAATCATGAAGGATTTATTTCAGTGTGTTTTGTTTTTTCATAGTGATTGTTTTCCTTGATTCTCAATCACTGAATAAAGTCAATGGCTTGCATGAGAGAATAGAATGTGGTTGGGTGTGTGTGTGAGCATGAGTCCACAGACGTACAGTCGCATGCAAAGGTTCAGGTGTTCTTCCTGCAGAAAAGTCATGGTACGGTTATATCTGAAAAGATTTTAATGAACAGCATTCTGAAAAACTTAACTTCACTTATAAAAATCAACAAAACATGTTCTTTGACAATGGGCTTCTAAACTTTTGCATATGACTGTATGCCTCTGTATGTGCTTGTCAGATTTTATACTAGCTTTGTCCACTGTTTCACTGCAATCTCCCGTCTGTCCTTTCCATCTATTTATGGCACCAGATGTTGTTAGGCACTCCTTTCAGCGCCCTAAACCCCATACTCTTTACCTGTTAATAGATTTGTGCAATCTGTTCAAAAAGAAGCAAACAACTTTAACACTGTGAGAAAATAAATCTGTGCCTGAAAAAAAGCTTAATAACATTCTCTGCTCTTTTTGCTTCTGTTAAATATTCAGCACCTCACTGAAATGTAACATTAAGATGCAGAGAAGCTGGAGAAAACAAGCTTTTGATTATTTTTCGTACATGGAAATTCTTGCAACGGGCCACTTGTCAGCTGATTATTCCCTCAATTAGTTTCAGTTTACCCAGTGAGAGCATAATGTCAACTGCGTCTGAAGGTTTCATGGACAAAAAACAGACAACGATTTGTTTCTACTATTTTGTCTAAAATGTCTTAAAGAGTCCATGCCCTACATTTTACCCTAAATGTCCTCCCTTTTTTCTTCACTTTCTTTGGGTGTTTGTGTTGGCTGATGTAACAAAATATTTTCATTTTTACATGACCTCTCATTATCCCTATAACCAAACAGGCTGTTTTTTGTTACTGATATATTGTAAAGGAGCTCAACTGATTTAATTTATGCCTCGTTCAAAAAGCAGTCTGCACCAGGAGATGGTAAATAGGTCGGGTTTGAGGTGGGTGTCCTAGTGGGTAGGATACTTGCCTGTGAACCATGAGGTCATGGGTTCAAATCCTACCTTCAGCACAGCACTACTGGGTTCCTGAAGAAGACCCTTAACCCCTAGTTGCTCCAGGGGGACTGTCCCCTGTAGTTAGGGAATGGAATTCGCTTTGGATAAAAGTGCCTGATAAATGCTATACATGTAAAGCATTGGTTAGTTTCCATGCACATTTTTTGACTTTAACAATGTTTATATACTATATGAAACTCTTTACCCAAAAAGGTGAATTTTTATATGAGTGTAATCACATATATGTGATTAAAATAAAGTAAAAGGGCACCTCATAGTCGCATGTGAACACAGCACAGCACACATTTTAAACTGTGTGAATTTCACAATCTTCAGATCTCAGGGGCGTCTCTCTAACCAGAAGGTCATCAACATTAGATAACAGAGTGTTATTTATTATAATGCAACAGCTATTCTGAGGTACTTTGTTTCAACTCATTCTGGAATGTTAGAATGCAATTCTAGAGGGACTGGAAAAGTCTAAGAGAAAGCATTGTCTTAATGAATGCTCTCCTCAAATGGTTAAAAGGATTTAACTTGTGATATCACAATGCAATTTAAAATAATTTTAGCTAGAACTATTGAAACATGTATGTGTGCCTTTGCTGCCCTTAGAGAAAGTCTAATGTCAAACATTTATTTTCAGTGTGCACACCTGTTTGGACAGCAGCTGTACACACTCTCTTCCAGTTCTGTCTCTACAGGCAGGCCCGAGTGATAGGCATAGTTTAATAACAGTAGAAGACTTCTGGGTAACTGTAAGAGGGTGCAGATTAAAAGCTGTGACTCAGTGAAGACAGATCATGGATTAGACTCTGATGAGGCCAATAGAAGATCTCCAGTGAAAAACGCCCACAACACTGAGTGCCAGGCTGCTCTGCTTGGTGAACTGAAAGTAGTTAAGGGAGGTAGAGGCTTGTCTGAACATTCAGAGCCATTGTCAGCACATTCAAAAAGTTGCTGCACCACAGACACGCTAAGCCGATTTTACCTATCCAGTAAGGAGAAATGTCAGCTCCGTTAAATCTGAAAATGTCTTGTAAGGGAAACTTATCTTGTTATTGTCTAGCGCACCACCTCTTAAAACTTAGGGTGCCAATAAGACTTATTGCTTGATGCTATAAAACAGCATTTCCTACCCCGAGCATAGAGGGCCACTGCTCTCTGTGTTTCCCTGTTTTAATAGACCTACTTCAGCTCAGTGCGAGGCTGGTGATGGGCTGATGTTTAGACCAGCTGGCATTAAGAAAATCACCAAAAAGTGTATTGTAATGGGCCTCCAGGATTAAGTTTGAAGGATGTGTACTCAAAGTTCCTTGGAAGAACACTTACATAGGTAAATATTTTTTATATTTAAGAGGTTATTCACAATCAGATCAGATAAAAATGGTTATTTGGGGCCTAATATGTTTTTATTCTTCAGTATTACCCAAGAAACCTCATTTTTACAGCATGTATGATTGTTGACATACATGCTGGAATGAATAGCAGATGTGACAGATTCTCTGGTCGTAAATTTTTCATAACGTGAAAGGGTTAGTATGCCATTAAAATTCATTTTAGTCAATTTTGAACTGATACGAGGCTCCACCAATATTTCATGAGGACAAAAATACCAACTGGCACTGGGTAAATACTAGGCATGGGCCGGTATAAGATTCCGACAGTATGGTAACCTTCGATAAAAATATCACGGTTTCACGGTATCACGGTATTGTAATATCTGCTCTACAATGTTGTATTTAAATGTCTGGGTTAAAAAACAACTCTTTTTTTCCAACTGAACACAGTATATTTTAT
>JBBMFX010000141.1:9514192-9538099 GCA_037832545.1 Rhabdalestes septentrionalis
TCTCTCTCTCTTTCTCTCTCTCTCTTTTTCTTTCTCTCTCTCTTTCTCTCTCTCTCTCTCTCTCTCTCTCTCTCTCTCTCTCTCTCTCCCTTAAATAACATAGTAAAAAAACAAAGAGATTATTTTAAACTTCACACAGTTACTTACATTATCCAAAACAATTGTTTGTAGTTTTACAGTAAAGGGCAGATTAGTTTAGTTCGATATTCAGTTTTGAGAAAATATTTAATTATATACAAAAATCAAATAATAGATGTTGGTTTTATAGGTTTTGTAACACTGACATACATCCTCTTACATAACTTGGCATTAATATGTCATAGCAGATCTTACTAGTTGTCATTAGTTTTAAAATTAGTATATACATGTCTAATAACCATTGCTTATCTGTATTTTACAGATGTCACAGTGTCTGGTAATGAAGTAATAGAATTATTTATAGCAACTGTCATGACTGTAGTGTGTTTTTAGTATATGTAATCCATACATATTTCATAAAGCCAACAAATACCAGTTTAGAGTCTGGCATCCTATTCACCAAATTTAAAGTGATTTTAAGCAATCCAACACAGGTCAAAGGATAAACACTCATACTGTTTAACACATTCCATTTGAATGACAGCAACTAACCTTCATAACTAACCAGTTATGAAGTTATTAGTATAAATCATTAATTCATGAATTATTTGTAATGATCATTATTTATAATATTTAATCAGTTTAAAAATTCAGTTAAACACTGTGAATTGTCTTTTTTAACTTATTTAGTTACTTTAGTCATTTCTACATATTCAGAGGCTATTTGCTCATTTGATTTTAATATATTCTGTGGACTGTCCCAAGCATTTGCGCCCACCTGGGCCCACCTTCCCGGGCTAGTCAGTAATATGTCTGTGCACCTAGATCTGTTGATTTAGGTCAGGTCAGATTCTGAATGTTGGTAGCCCATAAAACCAGCAAAGCATCACTTTTGTTTTACTTTTCAGTGTCTCTTAACTTTCAAGTGTTAAAGTATTTAATAGTATGTTGAGAACCATCCTTGTCTCAGTTCCTTGTGCAATTTATTTATAAATATAAATAACAGACGTGTTTAAAGTCATAATGTCAGTAAGAACAATGATGTGAAGAGTTTAGCAACACTCCATTAAAGGTCCATATAATTAAAAACTGTTTATTTTGTTAAATAAGAGTTTCAGTTTCAATTGTCTGCTTTGAATTCATGTTTGTGAATTTGTGTGCTGAACGTCTTAATATACTTTAAGAAGTATATTTGTGTGCTGAACTTCAGAATTCTGCCAGTATTAAAGCTTAACAAGTGTAGGCCATTCATTTTTGGTCTCCAGGATTTGTATTAAGAAACTATCATGTGAAAGTGGGAAGAGAAGAAGAACATGGTAGAATTCACTACCATGTGATTGGAGTTTAAATCAACACCTTATTTTAGAAATACACACCCATCTGACAAAATTTAGTGCAAATTTAGTGCAAAACCAGCATGTATTTAGAGAGAGACGTGTTTTTAAAATACAAATCTCTGCAAAGAAGCATATGTTTAAAGGGGGCATATTATGCAAAACTCACTTGTTGCTTCTACGAGCCATTTGGACAACTCTCCTATTGTGATGTCAGAATAGGGAAATTGGCATAGAACCACTCTAGATAATATAGTTCTCATCTCAACAAGTATTATAAAATTTTCCAAGGGCTATTTAGTAAACTTCACACAATGTAGTGACAAACTACATGAGAAAGTGCAAAAACATTAATTTATTACAGTAAATTGCTAAAACATTTGTTTAGTTAGTGAACTATAGAGACGCAGGAAGAGGGGAGAAGTAGAACAGATGGAACAACATTGGTAAACGAGACAGGCTGGAGTTTCTGACAAAAATAACATGCATATGTTTTTAAAACTCAATAAGACAAAATCCAAACATCAAAAGGGAGAAATATAAAACATGCAGTCAAGTGCAGTTATGATTGCAGTGATCAGTTTATTGGTGAAACAAAGGAACCGTTCAATAGATACAAGGCTGGCATGAAAATTTAATTTCTCAGGTTAAGGTACTCAGCAGTCTCCAGCATTTAATCAACAAGGGAAACTGCTTCAGTGAGGGTGATGTACCTTGTCCCAAGAGAAGACGGTTTGTTTATAAGAGGCTTGTAAGGAACCATCCCTGGAGTTTTAACTCACTCATATATAATACAATATTTTATTAATTCTTAATAAACCACATTCATGTCAGGCATTTTCACACTTTGAGAGAGTGTAGTAGGATGGGCACAAATCAATGTCTGAGTTATATACACAGATAGAGCCCATTCCAAAAGGATCAGTGTAGAGGAAAACATAGCCAAATCAGAAGGACCAAGAAGCATTTATATGTTTGTGGCATCTCTGCACCCAAAGATAACAAATTTACCATACAGGCAGTCATAGAAAAGTACACAGCAACACTATCTATCAGTGATGTTTTAGTTCTCCTTAATTTAATATGTTCCTCATCTGAAAGGCCATTTCTTTTGAAGAAAGGCTATTTGACATTCTTAGGGCGAGACCAGATTTCTGGTGTTCAGTGTTGTGCTCAGTGGCCTTCACATTACGAGAAATAATTTTGAGGCCACATGTTTAAGTTTTGAGATTTTTATAAAAGCAAGAAATGTGAAACATTATTTCAATTATGGTGAATGGATGAGATTTTTTTTAATAGATTATCCTTTGTGACACTTTTAAAGGGATTCATCAGTTCTATTTGTATAAAAATGTTGTTTATTCTATGTGTGCTTCTGTGTGAGAGAGTGGGGCAACCATGGTGACCATTACACCAACAGGGACATTTCATGACAATGCATTCAAATACACAGACTTTAATATGGAATTGATCCCCCTTTGCAGCTGGGACACAAGTCATGCTGGAATAGAAAAGCTTCTTCCCCAATCTGTGTCCACAAAACATGGTGTTGTCCAAAATGGTATGTTGAAGCATTAGGAAGTCCACCCCAAATCCTGTATTATGTCCACACACTTTCCTGACATTTAATAAAAACTTTTCTGCTTGTGCATGTGCTCTGGCTTTCTTTTGTAATCGATCATTCGGGAATTCGTGACTCGCCTATTCGAGTTTCCGCACTTGATTCGCGCTCAAAGGTTTGAGACAAATAATTCGCTCGTATTTAAGCGCGTGGCAGCACCTGCGCCGCGCATTCTCGAGTCGGAGCGTTACTCAAACATACTAACAAACAAACAAGATATTAAAATGCTACTATTTTTTAAGATGAGAAGCAGAGCGCCCCAACACCTGCGCAAAGAGCAGCACACGCGCAGTTTGGCCACGAGCCGGAGCTGACCGGAATACTGATACTGACACACTCTTCAAGAAGCACCTCCACCAGCTCCTTGCGCCTCCTCATCATCACCCTCTTCATCATCTTCAAGTGGGGAAACCGGCCGCACCGCTGCGTCTCCCGCAGACCGCCTCGCGCTTTTTCGCGCACTTATGCGGGTCGCAGCGTCGCGCATGCGCGGCGGCGTGTGTGAACCCGCGGCGGACTAAGTTTTCCTGCTCCTGGATATCTGCGTGCGTGTGTGTGTGTGAGTGCGTGTGCGTGAGAGAGAGTGTGAGTGTGTGTCCCTCTGCGCGCGCGCGTGGTGGGAACGATGCGGTGGCGCTCCGGGGTGGCGTGTCTCCCGGTCCTGGTGGCTCTGGCGCTCGGCCGCAGCCCGGTGACGCTCAGGTAAGACGTGCCGCACATCTGTCAGCACGCGCTCTGACACATCTGTCTGTTACAGCTCTCTCCTCTCCTCTCTCTCTCTCTCTCATCCGCTCTCTCTCCTCTAACGCAGTGGGAACGAGCCCAGCAACATGTCGTACGTGAAAGTGACAGTAGATAAACTGCTCAAAGGCTACGACATCCGACTCAGGCCAGATTTTGGAGGTGATGTTGGGTTTAAGTTCACGGTAGTGAGGATGAAATTGTTGCATATTGAATCTTGCGTGTGTGAGTGTGTGTTTGTTCTAAAACTGCGCCTCGGTCTCTGCGTCGTTCTGCAGGTCCTCCAGTGGACGTGGGAATGAGTATCGACATCTCCAGCATCGATATGGTGTCCGAGGTGAACATGGTGAGTAGCGCCGGTGAATCAAGTTGAATTCCGCAGCTGAAGGGAGAATCTGCACGGCAGGTGCTGTTTGTCATCCATAGTCAGACAGAAAACAACAACAGTGTTTTAATACACCTAGGAGTGAGCAAATTAACACCGTAAGAGTTTCAGTTTTTAACACTTGGGAGGTTTTTCCTGTGCACTGTACAGCGTTTCAGAACTTACTACGGCACCCCCTGTCATAAGTTTACTCACGTACACACACATACGCGCGCGTACACTGAAAGTGGTGCACTGAATTACCTTCATGCAGTGGTGCTCATGCTATTCAATATAGCCAACAAGTTCCCCCCCGCACACGCAGTTTAGAGTGTCTGGGATATAGAAAGGGCCCCAATTTTAGTATTAGGCATTATAATTAGGAATTTTGTGTTTTTTTCAGTTTTGATTTTAATCTTAAATTGCTACAAAACACATCTACTCCAAAATAACACAGACACAGGCACACACACTCCCACAGTGGCTTGCACACAGGCTCACTCACACACAGACAATCACTGGCAATATAGAAGAAGATAATAATGTGATGGCTGTATATCATTGAAGACTTGTTTCATAATGCTTCATAATGATTATGAAGATATTGATTATGATAGTAATTATATAAAATGTGATGATGATGATGATGATGACGATGATGATGATGATGGAAGTGGTGATGTCTTCTGGTAATTATGTGATTGTTATGATCAGTAGCTAGGTCTGGATTCACCTCTAAGTAATATGACATCTTTACTCTGACTCCCACACCACCGGCTCACCAAAATTCTACAGAGTGGAACCCGTATCTCTGGTGTGCATACAGTGTTCTCATTTTCTGTATTTGTCCTTTGTAACATTTATTGCATTACCTCTGGCAGATCCCACACTTAAAATGAGCCATGCTCTGATGACAGCCTACAATTTTATCATCATCCGATTATACAAATCATTTCAACAGATGCAATGATACAGGCAAAGATTTCTGTAAAAGTCTTAGAACACTGTTTAGTTCCAATCTGTACTTGTTGTATACAAATTGGACTAATAATAAAATTATTCTTGATCTTGATTTGAGATTGAAAGGAGGTTAATTAGTGTGCATCATCTCTCACTGTGCAACGATGCACTGACTTCAGGTCCTGAGCTCGGTTGGCCACAGTTGAACTTTTGTTTTGACAAGGTGTCACATTTCCCATGCTGGAAAAGGCTTTTTTTTGTGAATTATGGATAGTGGTCAGAACAAAGCCATTTCTATGACAGGAAGTCATACATTAGTTATTTTAGTGAGAAGGTGCTGCTTTGCAGGCAGGATTCACGGAGATAAGAAGAAAACAGCTAATAGCAGTGGGTACAGCAGTGGATTGAGCTTAGACTGTACATGTTTCTGAATGTCTCCCTTTGGAATTTGGTTCATTAAAATGGACAGATTAACACAGATTAGAGCTGTCTGATGTAGTAGAATTCCATAATTGGACAAAATTCAATGACAAAAAATAAAATGACAAAAAACAACCTAATCAGTAAAACAGTATGAAAAATGACCCCAAGATGTGTACTTTTTAACATGGACAAAAGAAAATGGGATATAACTATGTTTCTTCTAGTTGCTTGTATCTGAAATTATTTTGTATTATTTCCGTAGAGACAGTACTAGAATGTTAGTGTGTATATTATTCAAACGATACCCTGCTCTACACTTGATTAAACAAATGGTAATTTTATTGTGTACAGTGTAGAAGGTACCACCTTTCTCTAGTGTTTTTCAGGGTCCAAACACTAAGATGGTCTCCTAAACAGTATGCTTTCAGTACCTTTAGTTGCATTAACACCCTGTCTTCACAGGCTACATATTTATTTATTGATTTATAAAATTAATGAAAGGTACAGGTATGCACCTTTCTCAACCTAAAGAACACACTGGCTATATGCTGCTGCCAGTAGGCTGGAGCAGATGTTGGCCGAGTTGTTAAGGAGTTGCCCCTGCTATCAGAAAGTTTTGGGTTCAAATCCCAGGACTGCTAGTGGCACCACTGATGTATGCTTGAGCAAAGTACTGTCCCCACGTGCTGCATTCCTGGCTACACGCTTATTCACTTGGTGAATGGGTTAAATAAAGAGAAAAGTTTGGTGCTGCTTACACTGTGAGCTTTGGTGGTGTGTACATTTGACAAATAACTTTTTTGTTATTATTTGTTATTGGTTAAAAATATAAACCAGGCCTGGTTAATTCTAGATGTGCCTCAGAGGAGCATATCAGATCTCAAATGAAGAATGATGAAATGTAACAATTTACTATCTTAACTTTGAACGTTTTATGAACACTTTCCAGCAAAAACAGAGACCAGATTTTTTTTGAAGTGCTTATTACAAGATAAAAAGTGCTCGTTAAATTCACATAAATTCCCTAACACTTATTGTAACCTAACACTTAACCCTTAAACTGAATGAAACTCTAACCCTAGGTTTATATATTGTGGTGCAAATCTTAACCCTAAGCCTAAAACTTTTAAGACATCAAACAATCTTTACCAGATTTACCAGTTTAACAGTTTGCATAGCAATAGATAACCCAGCCCAGATGCCGCTATATCATCCACCTTAAGTGAACAACCTTGAAGAAAAGAATCACGGGACAGAAAATTGCTAAATAATAGGACCATAAAATTCTGAGCAAAGTCTCTTAGACAAATGAGAGAAAGACTAATCTGTACCAGATTGAAATAGAAAATATGCTTTTAGAAGGACACACACCCAGTCCTCAAGTTAAGATGAGTTGTAGACAGTTAAGGTTATCTGCACTCTACTTGATTGTATTTTCATGCTATTATGAATCCAGTTTTTATTACAGTTTTGGTTCTTGAAAGTCATACATCTACATAAATCTAGTATGTACAAATAGTGGAAGTAGTCTGCTGTGATGTAGCACCCCAATTTAAAACCTGCAGTTGGCCACCACCTCTGAAATCAGGGGAAATATAATAAAAGAGCTGAGATACCTATACAGATCACACAGTATAGATGTAAGCACCTTTGAAATAGGCCAGACATGGCACCCAGTTTCATTTCCAATCTACAGTACTATGGTAAGCAGCAAAAAATATGTGTCAGTGCCCAATTACTGTCCAATTATACCACAACTTTAATGTTTTCACATCGCTTAATATAAAATAAATAAAGTAATTAGGGCTTGGCTTGGGCTGTAGGATGAAGAGATGTCTAATTGGAGAAGAGACCTCAGAACATTAGGATAGAAGAGGATTAAGAGGTGGTAGGTCTTTAAGAATGGGGACCCTGAGTGTATGTATAAGTTGTCATTCCATTTAGAACTGGCTGCAGGCAGGGTGTCCCTCAGCAAATATGCAAAGAATAAAGATATAGGTTTAAGGAACTTGATTAAAGATGATGTTATCAGCTTAGATGTATTTCTCTGACACAGCATCTGACACATCATTGCTCAGGTTGCTGGGCACTGAGAAAAGTCCTGGGTAAAAGGAGGACTGTCCTCAGAATAAAGTCAGTCTCATTCATCCAGATTTATATGTTGATCTGGTTTTACCTCAGAGGCCTGTCTTTGCCATAGCAGCTATCAACAAACTACCCCCTCAATCACTCTTTATGCAAAACTAGGCTTTAATACACATATTTTCCATCAAGATGTGCCAATGTATAATTGTATTGTGATAGCTAATAATAACAAAAGCAACAACAACAACCACTATAATAATAATAATGTACAGTCATTGCAGACCTTAAGTTGTGGGTAAATGCTACATATTTAAAGCTTAATATGATACCAGCTGATTTCAACATTACTTTTGAATCTGACCATTGATGACACTATTATTAAGCATTCACACTCTGCATGTAACTTTGTGTTTTATTTTTTATTCTGCCCTCAAAATCATATAAATTCCTTATCTCAGATGTATTGCTAATGCCGTATCATCTCCATCCTGCACTCAGTACCAACAATGCTAAAATGTTAAATCATGCTTTTAATACTAGACTACTGTGATATTTCAGTTGTTCCAGTTATGTTGTTTCTTGGCTCCAGTATGTTCAAAACTCCTATCCCACATTAAGCTTTTGGCATGCATCACACTTTTGTCACCTTCACCTACTCCCTGTATTAATATATTTACATTTAAACAATTATTTTGTTTCTGATGAAATGATTCCTCTGTTTTTAGGGCACTCTATGTTTACTCTTGTCTTTATCTTACAGAATTACTTTTTACTACTGACTGTGATTGTACATTGTTTGCTTCAGATTCCCACAGTCATCGGTTGTTCCCTACAATATGTAGTTTCATTAAAAAATGTTTTAGTATTTTTCTATATGCTAATAGAGGATACACGTTCATTTCTGATGCCTATTGTTGGATAGAGTGATCTGTCCATTCCTAGGCAGATAAGAATATCTGCAGTTTACTAGATTGTATTTGCATGCGCTTACAAACCCAGTATAGATGTAAGCAGCTTTGAAATTGGCCAGACATGGCGCCCACCGTGTCATTTTGTGGGAGAAAATTTAGTAGTTGACCAGTTTACACTGCTGTGTTGAGGAGCCAAAAAAATGTATCTGCCCCCAATTGCTGTCCAATTATACCACATCTATAAGCCTTTTCACATTACTTAATAACCTGTGGTTGAGTTCTATGTGTTCAGTTTTACTACAGTGCTAGATTACTGCAGTAATGTCTGAGCTTTTGTTGATAACTCTGAATGTATACTTTTTGTTCAGTTCTGGTTCACATTCTCCTCTCATCATCGTTTTCATGCTCAAATCAAAGGCTCCAGCTCTGACTGTGATTGTACATTGTTTGCTTCAGATCCCCACAGCCATTTGTTGCTCTCTGCAATATGTAGGTTCATAATAGTGGGTTTTTTTTAATCTTTTAATCTATGTACCATAACACATGGCATGTCACTGGTGTTTCAATTCAGCTTTGTGCTGCATTCTCCTTTCACAACTTATCTAAGCTTCAAGTACCTTGTTTTTGATGGAGATTTCCCCTCTTTCCCCCCTTTCTGGCTGCACATGCACTCCGTGTCTCCACGCTCTCACCCGCTCTTTACCCATAGCTCTCCAGCCAGCTCACGTTTCTGGAAGATGATTGCAGTGTCTCGAGTGTGATGGGTCTGGTGAAATGAAGTCATGGCAAAGAGCACTGCAGTGCAGATGTGATAGATATTTGCATGGTTGCTACCTTTGGTTTGGGTGTGTATCAGGGTGCTTTGTAAAGAAGTTGCAGTGCTGGAGTGATGATTTTAAACGGTTGTCAGGGGCAACAGCTGCTTCTAATAATATACTTTGAGGCATTTGTCCTAAGCGAACCTGAGGCACACCCATCCTCTCCCTCTTTCTTTTTCTCCTGATCTCGCTGCCTTTCTCACTCTACATCTCTGTCTCTCACTCTTTGTCTCACACATTGTATCCTGCGCCTGTTACTGTCTGTCTACTATCTGTAGACTGCATCTTGCCTTTTTCACCCAAAATATTTCATTTGAATGCTGAGCAGAGAGCTCACAGGACACTCAGTACACACACAGACATATGGCATTATGCACATACACCAATCAGTCATTACATTAAAACCATAGGAGGATGGGTGTGGCGGACAAGCAAAGAGAATGACATTAATGATCTTGGTACAAAATAATTGGCACTTGGGGTCTGTCATGGGATGGGATATGTTAGGCAGCAGGTTAACTATCAATTTTTGAAGTTGATGTGTCAGAAATAGGAAACATGGGCACGCAAACGTATCAGTGTGACAAGAGCCAAATTGTGATAGCTAAACAGTGGGGTGTGTGTATGACCAAAATTATGATAGAAAGGTGTGAAAACATCACATCTCCCTAAGAGTGGGGCTGCATAGCCACAGACTGGTCAGAGTGCCCATGCCGACCCCTATCCAACGTGAGCATTAGAATTTGCCCACAGAGCAATGAAAGCCTCTAACTAGTCAGTTCCAAGGAGGCTCCATCTCACAACTTAGTATAAGTCCTAACTTATAGTAAGGACTTCCTGAAAGTGCCTTGGTGCAAGACACCACTGCACCTCCAGAGGTCAGAGGTGTTTTGGTTTTCCTGTTATGGCTGACTGGTGTATAACAGAACCCAATCAAAACATTGCAAACACACAAACGTCATAAAATAAACTTTCCATTATATAGTGATACATGTTGCCTAAACATTCTTCACACAATACAGTATTCATTCAAGATATTAAAATCAACTAAATTATATATCTTATATATCCAAAAAGTTCCAAAAAGTCTGATTCCCCAAGGTGTGCTCTGAAGTGCCAGCCTAAGCATCATTGTAAACTGCAAACAAGCCTGTTCTGTGTGTGTGTTTGTTCTCTGTGAGGGGAATCTTAACCAAAGCATTGCAGCACAGATAAGGTGAATGAGGAGTAAGTGCTGAAGCAGTCCTCTCAGGAGGGCAGCAGCAGTCAATTGAAACATTCAAGTGCATTTAGAACCGACCCATCACCCCCAACCCCTCTGGGCCACGCTGAGCGACCTGGACGGGCGATAGGAATGATCTCCATGTTCTCCATTCATTTTTAATCCTCCACTTTTTTCTGAGCTGGAATAAAATGAAGGCTTTCATATGGGTTCAGTTTGACAAAGGGGAATATCGCCGCAGTGCAGAGGACCCTGATTATAAGAGAGCTTTTCTAGAGCACCGTGTGTGAAACTTAGAGGAGCAGTGTTCTGATAAAACAATAGGATCATAAATGGAGCCGTTTCTATTTAGAAACAGGGACACATTTTAAAATGGAACAGACAGTCTGCATACAATTACAAGTAGGCCTAAGTGAGACATCACTATGGCCAATAGCTGAAATATTCAAATTAGACTTGCGTGCGGTATCCATCTAGATTGGGTACTCTCTTTAGTCAAGCTAATAACATTTGATTATGGTTAAAAAGCATTTCAATATGGTTCTAATGTGTTTAATCAATTAAATTAACCTCAGTCTATACACAGGACAGATAGATAACCAATGTATGGGAAAGGTAATTTAAGAAAATGTATAAATGTAGCTTAAATGCCCCATAAGCAATAAGTACTGGTCTTTTCGGGCTCTGGTTTCCCACATCCACACATACATTTCCCAATTCCCTATGACTGAAGCTATCTGATATTAGAAGATCTAAACAGGTGGGTTCTCCATTTGAGATATAAAATAAGCAAACCTTTTGATTGTGAGGGTCATTGTCTTACAGAACATCTGTATGCAGAATCTGTATGCAGAATGCTTCAACATAATGTAATTTGTACCAGTGATGTAAGCTCTATGATTGATAAAACCCACCATGATGTTTTCTTGGAAGCCTCTGGTTCATGAAAAATGAAAATCCTTGCAGGGGGACTCAAAGTTTTAGTTTGTTATATCTGCATGATTGTACAGCCAGGATCATTTCAGTTCAAGGATATGCACTTTTGATTGAGAGACCCTGGCACCCTCTTTCAGTGACTTTTGGAAAGGGCTCTGGCTGGGAATTGCTTTGTTAATATTGATGACATCATTGTGTTTTCATCAAACCAAAAGCAACTTCTGTGTGACCTGGATGCTCCTAAAGCTCCATTAGCCTGGAATGCAGCTTACTCTGAATATCAAGAAGTGCCTTTTCCTTAGACAGCTCACCTTCATAGGGCTTGTGTTATCTGGCAGTGTAGTTGAGGCGGATCTAACCAAAGTTTGGTGCATTACTCCTTATGATGACTCAAGGTTTCTTTGACTTGGAGAGCAGTTCTAATAATATATTGAAGAATATAAGGAAGAAAGGGGTTTGCTGGGAATAGCCACTTGTATGATAAGCTGTTTTTGAGCAGTTGAAACACACTTCAGATGCCACTATTGCTGGCTCGACCTTTCTATGTGCACACTGATGCATGAGTTGTAGCATTAAAAGTTGTTCTCTCACAGTTTGTGAGCAAAGAAGAAAAATAGAAAGATTGAGAAGTCTTTCAGTTTCAGAGAAGCAATGTTTGGCCATTATATGGGCAGTGAATATGTTATTTGGATGGAGAGGTGTTTGACATCTACACTGACCATATTGTTCTCATGTGGGCTTCTAATAGTACCAGAATGTCATCATGACTCTCTAAATGGACCATGACATTGCAGACTTTCACCTTAAAGCTCTATTACAAGAAAGAATGTTGTAACATGGCCCCTGATGTATTGTCACACATGGTAAGCCACCACCAGGGAACCATCTGCTCTGCTGGAACTGGAGGATGTGGAGAAGATTTGTCAGGATGTCGAGATTTGAGGCAGAACGAACCCTTAAACAATGAATGTTCTTTTGTTTTTTGAAACTTTTGGATTGAGATAGATGGATTCCTAAATGTTGTTTGCTGCACACTTGTGTGCCCACTGGAGTGCCTGATTCACTGTACTTGTGTACCTGAGACCCCTGCGAACAGTATGTTGCAGTGGCAGCCAAAGAGCCAAACTAAGGTAGAAAGAGGTACGGGTGTTGCTATAGAGAGCCAGGAATTTCAGTCCATGGCACAGAGATATGCAATGTGAAGTTGTTAATCTGGTCTGGGATAAAGCACATCTGTTGTCTAAAGCAGTGGACAGGCCCTACAAGTCCAACTTTGGTTTATGACACATTATTTCATGTGTTTTGCTAAACAGTCTCGCTCATTCAGTATGTAGGGCAGCTGAGGTATGAAGGCCCACAAACTGGCACTTTTGATTGGTTAGTGCCTGGATTCAAGAAAAAAGTGAGCAGTTTTTTATCTGATGTATGGCATCCATGGACAACTATGTACGGGTTATTAACTACTAAATGCATGCTTCTTGGAAAGCTGCACACAGCCTGGTTGGATAATATATAGGCTAAACATATTGCTTTAAAATCAGCCTAGACATTTTTATATCTGCAGCATTTGTAGACATGTTCGCCCGATTTCTTACAGCATTATTGCCTTAATTAGGAAAGTAAGTGCTAATCAGGAAATTCATGTTACAGTAAGTGCCTGTTTTCATAGCCCCAGTTAAGCCTGTATTTATTTTTCCGTTTGATCTTAAACTGTGGCAGGTGAGCATTTCATATTTATATGAGAATCATACTGATTAGGCCCCTTTGTTCTTCCCTGCCCTACATATGTTACTGTCACAGACAAGCAGAAATTAAATGAACTGTGTGAACATGCTTGTGCAAGGGAGAAGGAGTAGGTGAGAGAAAGAGAGGCTTCTCTGCAGCTGTGTTGAATTGTCGTGATGAATTTCAGCGTATTTAGTGAAATACACATGAAAAGTCCAATTCAAAGTTGTTTTAAATGCTGAGTGAATTCTTTTTACCCCAGCAGACCCACCCCCTGTGTAATTATATGAAAGGATTTATGGATTTAAATGCTTTTATCTTAATACAACTTTACATTTAATATCAGCTCCCCAGAAATCTTTGCTTTTAATATAATTTACTTTGTTCCCCATAGTTAAACTGTAGTGTATTGCATGCATATTGTCACTGTGTGGTCCTGTGGCGTTTTGGTGTATGTGATTGTTAATGTCAGATTTAGCGTCTAGTTTAGCTGGTTAACTAAACGTGTGTAGTGTGTGTGTGTTCCAGGACTACACCATCACCATGTATTTCCAGCAGTCGTGGCGAGATAAGCGTCTGTCCTACACAGGGATTCCTCTCAATCTGACGTTGGACAACCGTGTAGCTGATCAGCTCTGGGTGCCTGACACTTATTTCATAAACGACAAGAAGTCATTTGTTCACGGGGTCACTGTCAAGAACCGCATGATTCGCCTACATCCAGATGGAACCGTGCTCTACGGCCTGAGGTCAGTGTGTGCGTTTTTGTATGTATGTTTGTGTGTACTGAATCTCCATGTGTAATGCCTGCTGTATATCCACTGGGTATTCATTTTAGATGTGAGTATTTATGGCTGTATCTTTCTCTTTGTGTGCCTGCGTGTGTATGTGTATGTATTTTATTTCAAGTAGCATTCCCTTGGACATTCTAATGTTGCTTTTTAAAGTCACATAGTGTCCTGTGTGAGTCAGCTTGTTTAGCTCTTGTTTACTGATGAAGGATGAGGCACTCTGCGCCCTACTTAAGTAACTTCTCTTTAAGCTGGACCAATCAGTATCTGGACGTGTTCCACACCCTCACCTAAAACGGAAAAAAAATTCAGGTCAGAGGGAAAGAGACTGGTTTGCGTGTAGGTGTCTGGCATAACAACAGTTTAATGAAATACACAAAGGCCAAATCTGTGTGTATATTTTAAGACCAAAGATCGATTTATAATAAGGTGTATGTAAATGTATCTGAGATGAGATATTGAGAAGGACCTCCTGGGAAAGCAAAGCACAGAATGTCCAAAGTCTCCAGAGTGAGTCATGAGTCAGCAGTGCTTTCTGTCAGGTAAATGCTGATTCGTGAAACAGTATCACTGAGGTTGAGACAAGTGGAGCAAAGTACTCAAATTGAACTACAACTTTTAAGTAGCAGTTGGAACTGGCAAACAGAAACCGTGTGACATAACAAACATTTATGCCATCTCTCTTCAAAGTATTATAATAACTCAGCAACCCGATCTCACGACTTTTCATTCAGCCATCACGAAATACAATTTAATCAAAAAAGCCCTAAAGCAATCATGCTAGGACAACGCTATCCTATGTATTGTAATGCGCAGTTCCTAACACCACCATTATCTGTGCTAACTGGTGACTGTTTGGGTTTGGGTTAGGGTTAGGGTTAGGGTTAGGGACTTTCCCCGTCTCACAACATTTCAACTTGTTTTAACCACTATGCAAACAAAAACGATGAGGAACCAACTTATTATTTGTTTCCTACTGTTTTTAAATGCAGTGCGCATTAAAATACAGGGTAGAGAAGCATTGTCCTAGCACGAAAAACAACCTTAAATCGTAATTGCAACATGTAGTTGATTAAATTGTATTTTGTTGAGTTCCTCACACCACCAAAAACATGCGTGATTGACTGAGCACACTAAATTGCCCCTAGGTATGACTGTGAGTGTGAATGTGTGTGAGTGCATGGCCCTGCAACATGTTGGCGACCATCCAGGGTGTACCCCGCCTTCGCCCGTAGCAGGGATTCAATTACATAAACCCACCTTATTATGGTGTACTCTGTGAACCATCATTAGTTACAGACAAAGTTCTTCTTTCAGTAGCTTTTTCCTTGGCATATGATCAGTGGTGCTGGATGGTTTTACACTGTGAAACCTTCATGCAGTATTATTTTCTTGAAAGTTACATGAAACTACATTTCACTTCTACCACACTGCGTAAAGCCTCCTGCAATTCACCTGAAACTTGTTCAAAATTCCAGGGAAAGAGATCAACTTCATCACACAATATTAACGAGAAAAAAACTTCACTGTTTTATTAGTTTGGAGCAGGGAAAATTGTGCTTTCTGCTGATTCCACTGTCTTTGCATCGTATTACTGCATTTCGTCTTGTTTCACACAAGATGCAAGGAAAGAAAATGAGGACACGTGAGAAATGAGATCTCTGACTGAGTTCTTCCTTCATGTCTCTTATCTTTTTTGGTGAAGGGTTTTGCACATATTTAGGTGTTGCACAGATGTTGGTATTTATCTAATTACACAGAACTCTTTATATCCTACACCATTTAAAGCGAAACAAAAATTAATGAGAGCAAATACACATTTATTGAACACATAACGGGCTTCTAAAAACAGCAAATGTTCAACATGACAAGTTGCACAATCGCCACTATGGATTAGTATTTTTGTGGAGCTTAGGCTTAATGTTTCTGTCTTCAGTCTTTTATCTTGCGACAGAAGCATAAGTAGACTCAGCTGCATGGCTCAAACCCACTGCAATTCTTCACCAGGTTATTTATTAAAGAATAGGTTGCATTTTGTTATTGCGTTGGTTTGTTGCATTAAATAATTTCACCGGAAACTGCGCTCTGCTGTTGAGGGTTAGACAGAATCCCTTTGTCATTAAGTTATCTGGCAATTATTTTGACAAATAACTGTGTAATCATCGGTGAAGATGTTTTAACCCTTTAGACTAGAATTTAGGAACATTATTTGAGATTGTTGGCACTATTCACAGCTAGATGATTATTGGACACTAGAGGATTCCACCTCTTTATTTAGGAAACCACATTCAAACCTGCAAATAAATGTTTTCTGAAATGACAAGCACACTTTGTGTAAGTAGCATAATAATCATTTAACATTGATACACATTAAGCTGCTTGGCTAAGAGCTGCACGCTACCAGCCATTCACCACATTGTGTATCCCACAGACAAACATCCTACATCTTAACCACAGGCAGACTCACAGATTGTTCACTTTCCCCCCATACGTATGTTGGGCTTAAACCTGGAAGCTTCTGTGTAGCAAACGAGTTCCTTATGAATGATTCACCATAATTCCAAAATCAAATAATCACAGGTATTCTTAATAAACCTGCCCTATTTTTTCATGTGCTGCACCCATACTAAGCAATAAAAAACCCATTTTAGATACTTATTTGCTTACAGATGAAGTGGTGAATATCCAGAGACAAGTCAAAGAGGGCATTTGTCAAACTTCAAATTGCAAAAAATAACCCTGCATAAAAAGAAATAATAATATAACACAGCATAAATGTGTTTAATATGAATATTTAAGTCATTTCACATTTCTTAAGGTATTAGAGAACGCCTACATGGATAAAATGGTACATTTACATAATAATTTTCAGTGTTAAGCTTGCCAACTGGGCAGTTAAATTTAACTCTCAGAATTATTTCAATTACTGGGTCCTCCTTAACACTTCCCATATGGAGCAGCTAAATGAAGCAGCACGCAGTGTTTCAGCTTAATTGGTCAAGCAGAAGAATAGTTATTTGAATATAATAGCACCCCCCTGTGGACTAATTGCCACCAAACGTAATTGTCTACCTCCACATTACATAATGTCATGTGAGCTGTTAAAAGGAATAACAAATGCCATGATATTTTGGTGCAGGTATAGTAACAGCATTCAAATAAAGTGCGAGTGCATTTATGTGCTAAGTAAAAGACAGACATATTTACATCAAAACAGCACCACAGGTTGGCCAAAATCAGTTGGACGACTTAATTTACTGAATGATTCCTGACAGTTTGGAGCAGCAAATGTTTCAATTCTGAGAAAATGTACATTCCAATGCTGGCCAACTGTGGTTATATATCTGATCACTTTATGAATGTAGGAATAGGACAGTAGGACAGTAAAAGTAGTCAGGAATACACTAAGGCAACATGAGAGGCAGGAGAAAAGTGAAGCAGCAGCATTTAAGTCGGAGTGGCATGTTAGGTTTTAGTTCATATGCTTGCATAAACATGCACTACATTTTGAACAACACCACCCCCCTAACTTTCTAGACACAGTTTAAGGAAGGACCTATTCTATTCCAGCCTTACTGTGCTCCAGTGCACAAAGCAAGCTCCATAAAGGCATGGCTGAATGAGTTCAATGGGGAAGAACTTGACTGGCTCACTCAGAACCCTGAGCTCAACGCCAGCCAACGCCTTTGTGTTGATCTGGAATGGAGCAAGGTCTTCACATTCAACATTACTGCCAAATGCTCTACAGAATTAATGAGTACAAATTCCCACAGAAACACTCCAAAATCTAAAAGAATGGAAGCTGTTATAGGAGGCTCAATCCCACATAAATGTCTGTGTATTTGAATGCAATGTCATTAAAGTCCCTGTTAGTGTAATGGTCAGGCTTCCCAATACTTTGGTCAATATAGAGTAAATCCCTTGCTGTAGACAATTGCTTGACAACTACCATGCCACTGATGTTCAGGCAAAACTAACCCTTTTTGTTAATTTTCATGAAAATTACACAACTAGTTTCATGAAAGTTTCACAATGTCAAACCAGCCTTTAGAAATATGGATGTGACTAGAAATATAGTAGAATCAGAAGTGGTGAATATGGTTCATGGCAGTTTTTCTGTATGTTAAATACTACCACCCCCAGTCATTTCCTCACTACGAACACCTACATATGTGGCTAGAAGGAACATATCCAAAAATATCTGCACTTAGCGAACACACTGCTTTCTTCAGGTATCGCTCTGCTCAGGGCAGAATGCAGCCCTTGCACTCTTTCACCGTGTATCTGAGGACATTCAGCATTACCCTCTGTCCCTCCTTCTCTTTCTCTCTATATCTTTCTCCCTGCTGTATAATTTATGTCTAATGCACTATGCTGGGCTGAGAGGTGCGGACAATGTCTCTCTAATGCAGTGTGCTTGGACGTCTAACTGTAGGTGTTTGTGTGCTCCTTTGAGTGCTCTGTCTATAAATGTTTGTGATTACTGATTAGATAACTATCACTCTGGCCCTGAGTAAATCAATACTGGGGAGTAAAGTGTGTGTCTTTGTGTGAAGGGGTGTAGATGTGTGTGTGTTGGCTCTAGCTGGAGGGAGAAGTGTGTGTGTTTGTGTGAGAGACGCTGACTCTGCCAGGAAGGAAAGCTTTATAGCCAGAAGTTGTGTCCGGCTGGAAGACTGAAAAAGCTGCTCTCTCATAAGTTGTTAAAAAGTGCAGAAGTCACGCACTGAAAGGCCACGGCGTTTGTGTTGCAGTGTTAATTAAAGCACACCATAATTAAGATTGGACTTGAGGCATTTCTGAGTGCAATGGCAGCCATGACTGAGATGGTGTGAAGGCAATTACGAGAAGAGAGAGAGAGAGAGAGAGAAAGAGAGATGGAAAGTGAGAGAGTGTGCAGAGAGGGTGGAAGAGATTCAGACAGAGAAGGGCAAGCATGAGGGGTGTGAGTCTACATTTATAATTTGGTCTGTCGCAGGAAGGGAGAGGTTTTCGAGGTAGTGTTTATGTCACTTGAATGCACAATTTGCACATATTATCCTGTGTTACCACTTCATTACATGCATACATCTGCTCTGTGTAATCAGTGTTGTTTGAGGTATAATTACTGCACTTTTGTTGCTAGATAACACACTGCAAGCCTGCACTTATTTTAATACTGTGTTGTCATTATTTATTTTCACTACTATGCATGATATATTTAGTCGAATAATCATATCAAGAAGTAATGGTTGGGATTTTTCTTGTGAGGTCTGTCTAAGGGTTGGCCCTGTTCTCAGAAGGTTGCGAGTTTTCACTATGGGCGATGCCATAGCCATTTGGCCAAGGAAACAAAGAAACTTCTCCACTTAGTGCTCGCCAACCAATGAGATCTGTTAGATGATAGATGTCCAGCATTTTGAAAAGAAGCGGTTCTCCTTTCACATGACTCGTGTTCACCCTCCCAGCATGGTGGCACTGATGATGGTTGAGACCTAGGTAGTGTGTGCAACTGGCAGTGAGTAACTTAAAATAAGGAAAAAGGAAGTCCAGCTATTTTGTGTTACGTAGCTTACTTGAGTCCTGTATTGACAAGATTAAATGTACACAGGTGTCTGTGATCATTTTCATTATTTGGTGATTGGTTTAGCTTTGCATTGGTCATTACTGGCCGAATTTAGTCTCCTAGTTTTGCCAAATTGCAAAACACTGCATACCAGTATCCACAGGATTTCACAAAAGCTTAAAGAATGTTTATTCAAAACACACAATTAAAAGATTTTCTAATCTTATAGTGTTATTAATGCATCTGAAGTATCGTGTTGCAAAATGTTCACGATGTCCAAACAAGAGGCATGTTTTCTGGCCCAGTCAAAACGTACAAAAATCACTTATAGACAAGTCAGTCAATATAAAACAAACAAAAAAAAATTTTAATTAGTGTATTTAAATGTATAATCAGTATTTCACTTCAGATTCCAAAACACTAACTGAAACTGATACGCTAATACCTCTAATCTAGTTCACTTTTTTTGGGTGTTGTAACTGTGGTTTGTCAAAAGGTGGTTGGTTTCAGTGCAGTCCTTAATGTGGGACATCAGCATGATATAGAAAAGCGGCGCAATGTAGAAAATGTAAAGATTATATTAAAAATACGAATGGAATACCTGTAAAAACAGACCTCTGCCACTTGGCTTGGTTGATTACACATGGCTTTGTTGATTGCTTTGCCGTAATCACTGACATCTCTTGCTGTTTGAACAAAATATACATCATAGCTATTTTCTGATTATTTGTTATTTACTATAAACTCTGAGATGCCAGTTATGTTTTAGCATCTGGTTGTTGTTACAAGTTACATATAAAAGAGGAGTAAAGAGAAATGATACAGAAATTCAGCCAGAGAGCCAATATCTACACCTTAGTTATCTTATTGCACTGCAAACCATCAAGCTCTCCAACAAATTGAATAGACACAAAAACATTGCAAATTGTCAAGTACAACTCATTGTCTACATCTTCTTAACACTAAATTATTGTCTGTGTAATATTAACACTTTTATTAATAGTATTAATGAGTATGTGTTGATGTCTGATTGCTGGGACTGGGACATCTGAGACTGTTCTTTCTTTTTACCTGATGACATGTTCAGTTCTGAGATTGTTTTTGTTCGTTTGGTTGTTATTTGGCTAGGATAACTACAACAGCAGCCTGCATGATGGACCTGCGCAGATACCCACTGGATGAACAGAACTGCACCCTGGAGATTGAGAGCTGTAAGAGCTGTTTAATATTAATCAGAATGTTAATGTTAATATCCATTCGATTTTAAATGGTAATGGTGTCATAACCTATTTTTTACTATGTTGGCCATAAAGTGCAAACCAAAAGCTGACATCATTAAGTCCTTCAGGCTGGTTCTGATGTCTTATTTTCAACCTAACTTTGTTTGTCTTCACATGTTCATGTGTTTTCTGTTCCTTCCTTAATATTTGAGCTATGTGTGTAGAGTGATGGTAATCTTATCTTTTCCACAAAAACTTCTATTGACATAGTTATAAAGCATTTAAAGCACAGTTAAGGAAAAGAAAACAGTAAGAGAATGTAAAAAGTAATGAAAGCCAAAGTGCTAAGAAGTTATTAGAATGTTATCGTAATTCAGTGCCATCATATTAGAACTGTCCTTATCAAATTTTTGCATTCTACTGTGCTGTACCATGTAGATAATTATTAACTTAATATTTGATGTTTTTCTGTTTGGGTGGCTTTAGGCAAAGTCTGTAACAATCAATTACATTGAAATTATTTTTTATCTTCGATTACATCAACGTAGCTGTCGTAGTTAAGACCTGTTTGTAGAACCTGACCTCGCAGAAACAAAATTGTTATTTACTTCTCTTCAGCTTATTAAACATTGATATTTGTCCTCAAGGAATTGAAAAAGTTAAGACTTTTTTAATTAAATGTGACTAGTTTCAAGTATTAGTAAACACTAAATTTCCAAAAATGAGATTAAGAAGCAGAATTAAAATTGCTGGAGGGAATGAAGTGATGAGGATGAAATGAGTCTGATTCAGTGAGTGGTTGTAGTTTCTTCCTATAAGAAAGCTGGAGCTCAGCAGTGCAGCGGTGCTAATGCAGAGCAATCCTTCCACAGCACCCTGGCATTAATAATAGATTCCACCTGCGTGCAAAGCACCCAGCTCTGCCCCTGCTCTCCAGCCAGCCGTGGAAATTCAGTGCAAAGTGTCCACTCAATCAGCCTCCATCAGGCCGGCCCACATCCAGAGAGTAGCTAGGGAGGACCTTATCCTGCACTTCTAATATACCACTGAACAAACTGGGCCAAAATGAATGTGACAGTAGCCATATGCTCTAAATCTGTCTACTGTCTTTTTAGATCTGAGACAATACTAGTCTCTTTCTCCACTCCAGTTTCCCTTTATTTGCAATTTAGTCAGCAAAAAGCATTTGCCATTACATGCTCTCTTGGCACTTTCCACCCAAAGGAGAATGGGCTGTTGACTTTGCGCATTCAATCCCTATCTTACAGTCAAGTTACGTTAGTATAATGTGTCATTTATCATCTGCGATACCTGAAGAGAGGGCAGCTGTGCTAACTGATGTCTCTTTCTCTACATCACTCTCTCTTTTCTGCCCTCTGTCTCCCTTGGTCTCTCTCTCTGACGGACAGTGGTTGTAATTGGGTGTGCACTCTGCTGGGCAGACAGCTGTAGCGCTGTGAGGCTTCTGTCATGTCAGCGATCAGAGACACAAATCACAACATGAGGAAGAAAACCACAGGACCAATATCACAGCAGACTCAGAGCAGGACGTATTCTCCGAGTATTTTGCATAACACTGACCGTAACGTGCAACATATGGACTCTCACTGCTGAACAGTCTGTTTTTAACGGATCCTTTTAAGCTTTTCATTCACAAGTTCGCAAAAATGAAAATCAAACAAAACCCTAAACTGTGCGAAAAAGTAAATGTAAATTTGATGGTGTTTTACAGAGATATTTTCTACACAGACAAATCTGCATCGAATTATTATTACCTTCAACTTTGTTTGGAATATATCTGAAATCAGTTCCAAATACATTCTAGTTCCATTTCTCTTCAGGTGCATGTTGTTCAAATTTAAATTTGTTCATTGCTTTTTTGCATGTGTATACATTCCCTTTTACAAAGATGCAGAGGGTAATATTACATTATTCTGTAAGTTAAGTTTTAGGTGGATTAGGAGACCGATGGGTCTGGCAGGAGTTTTGTTCGTCTAGATAACCACAGTGATCCATAAAAAAGATGTAAAGCTATCTATGTTTAGTGACTTATGTTAATGGTCTGTTTAGGTGGGTTACTGAATGATGAGCTTAATTTATACTGCCTCGATAACGTTTTGCTACAGGTTCAGTTCCAGTATCATGCTATGTTACCTTTCCACCTTAAAAGGTGCATCAGTTAAATTTTTTCAATGTACGTTGTAATTTTTTTAGGTTTAGCAATTATCTGTGCTGCCATTTCTGTTTGCATTTTGGCTCTGCAAAGTCTAAATAAGGGATTAAGCTCTAACCCTTTAGCAACCAGCTTCGAGACAACATAGACCAAACAAATTGATCATTACATTTGTTCACATTTTGAATTTAATCAATTTTATCAATGCATTGTTGCAATCCTAATTTAAACTACTGCTACCCTGGCTTTCAGATGTAATTAATCCCATCCAAATGTGGCACTGACTTAACAAGTGGTCTAGTGGCTAATTGTAGTTAGATCCTCACTGCAGTGTTCCAACATCCAGTGTTAAGCAATCTCAAAAGACTAGAGAATGTTTTGTATTAATACCCTTCATTTAGGAAGAAATTTTGAATTACTGCTGGATACATATAGTGAAGTTGCATTCATATTCATGGCTTTTCAGCCTCTGATCGTTCCAAGCTCATGTCTTCTATGACGAAACTGCAGGAAGAAAATGAGAGCAGAATATAATATGCCTCTGTCCCATAATTAAGCTGTAATGTGCTGGAGCACCAGGGTTCCACTTTAGATACGTTTTTAGATTCTGCAGGGAGGGAAAATCCTCTCAGTTCAATGTGAATGAGGAGTTCTCACAGAGCTCTTCCCACTGTCTTAGCCACACACTGATTTAGTGCCCAAGAAGTAGTGTGGGAACAAGTGACTGGCACCTCTCTCTCTTTTAGTCTCTTTCCTGGAAGAGTGACAGGTGCACTGAGTGTGGGCTTCACAGTATTTTGAATCATGTCACCCATGTCTATTCATGCCATTTGTCATTGTGTTCTGAAATAACCGATTCTCTCTCTCTCTCTCTCTCTCTCTCTCTCTCTCTCTCTCTCTCTCTTTCTCTCTTTCTCTCTCTCTCTCTCTCTTTCTCTCTCTCTCTCTCTCTCTCTCTCT
>JBBMFX010000141.1:9551858-9566688 GCA_037832545.1 Rhabdalestes septentrionalis
TTTGCACATTTAACCTACCTCTTAAAGTCAGACACTGTGGTCTTATTGTGTTACAAATTATGTTTTTACAATAATTTTATGTTTACCTTTTGTACATTTACTGATTTACCATACTTTGTCACAACTTTTATTTATTTATTTTTTATTTCAATAAATATTTTTGTCATCTGTTTTTGTTAATAAACCGTACTTTAAAATGTCATTTAATGAACCCTTTAATTTTTATCAGCTTATATTGAAATATATATCGTGATCGTTCAATATGGGGGAAAAATTATCGAGATTACATTTTTGCCATGTCGCCCAGCCCTGGATGTAAGGAGATCTCACTTTTTTTTTTTTTTTTTTTTTCTTTTTTTTTCATTTTTAACAGTCTGTGTGTGTGTGTTTGTATTTGTATTTGTTCAGGGAACATCCAAATAAAGTACGAGTGGGTTTACATAGTGAAAATCTCCTGCTGAGGAGCTGCACAGTGAGAAACACAGAGACTGTGATTGGCATCGTTGTCTATGCAGGTAACACAATTTAGAATGAAGAATGTGAGGATGTACAAAACATTTTTTTCCTTTTCCTGATTCTATCTATACCAGTCTGTATCAGAAGAACCTCGAGACATAAAACAGTTAACTGTTAACACTGTCAAATCTACTGTGTATTCGAGCTATGCTTTATAGCAAGTTGAACTTCACATGGATGTAAATAACACAGATAATGTACTACATTAACCTTAACCAATACAACCCTGAGATTGTTTTCTAAAGAATCCCTGGTAGAGAGAGGACATATAACCAAAAGAGAGACTGTTTGTGTGAGGGAGAGATAGAACTACGCCCAGGGAATATCTTTCCAAAGAGAGTTGTCTTTCGTCTCTCCTTAAGGAGAATCCTGACTCTCTCTCGCTCTCTCACAATACTGTCCATTTGGGACAGGTCTGAAGTCACAGACCAACTTTGGGGTGTGTGTGTGTTTGTATGTGTGTGTATGTGTGTGTGTGTGTGTGTGTGTGCTTGCTTGTGTTTGCAGGCCATGAGACAAAAGCGATGCAGAATAACAGTGGACCTCGCTATAAGCGCAGTAAACTAGAACGCAGGCTTAATGTTGATGTCCTGTGGAGTGTTGTCATATTGCTGCTCATGTGTTTTACTGCTGCTGTGGGTAGGTTTCTCACACACATTTTCTACACACACACACAGACACACTACCACCATATGCCACCCTTCCTGCATCCACATCACCAGTTTATTGTTAGGACATTCTAGGCTGTGTGGTGAGTGATTTTTATCAAAATGTACTCTACTGTAGTTAAAACATTGAAGGCATAATCTCTGGCTAATTGTTTTGGAACATAATGTGCAATGGGACTGAATATGTCTGAGTCCAATTAAACATTTCTTTATCAGGGTGTCTGCAAGATTTTAAAAAGTATTTAAAAAGTGATACATTTAAGGCAATTAAATGTGTTACATTTAGTTTCAGAGGTAATAAATTTTTTTTAAAGTTATTATTTTTCAGACTATGAGATTTTCTGTTTTGAGTGAAATTCTATCTGGTAAAGGCTTTAGCACATCTGGGCACCAAAGATGGGGACACAAGTCACACTTAAGTCACACCCTCAACGACTTGTGAGTTGACTTTAGACTTGCCCTCAACGACTTGTGAGTCATGACTCGTAAACACTGTTCATTTCGTGGAATTATTTATTTATGTCTCGCACTCCCTCCAGCGACTCCTCGTTTGCTATAATCTGGAGATATTAACCAAAATCCACTCACGTCACCGTTCACTCGGTGTCACATTACTTTTGTCCAAGGTGAAAGGTTCTTGGCTAAAACTCCGGATATCCGGCGGGCTGTTTTGTTAAATGAGGAGTCGTTGGAAGGATGTCACTGAGTGCTACCTAATGGTGAATTTTCACATTTAGAGTGCCAAATATATTTTTCATATTTAAATTTAGATTTAAAGGCATTTATGTCAAATACTCCATGTCGGTGAGGGAATATCACAGCAGTCCAGGCCCCTGCTAAGATACAGCCAATTGTAAACACAGGGTGTTTCCAATTAGCATATCTTCTAAACATTTAGAGCTCAAAAAACATTTAGGCTTTTTTTATTGTGTGAAAATTATGCTAAACGATGAAAAAATTACGCCTCTAAATTTGTTAAGCTGTTTTTACAAATGTCACCCCATAGACTTGGACCTATTGTACATAATTATATTAAAACCAAATAATAGCAGTTCATGAATTGGATGCCAGTTTATGAAGTGATATCACCAATAGTTCATATAGCAGATCAGTGACTCTGTAAATATATTCTGTTATATAGTGTAACAATGTAAAAATCTGCGTAAACGTTAAAAAGGATGCTGAGTAACCTTTGCAACTTAAATAACAGTAAACCTTCTCCACAATACAGTTTGTTAGCAGTAAGCTGCATTTGCTAGGCAACATAATTCTTTATGTATCTACAAAATGGCCGACAGTGTTCAGGTACTCTTCTGAGGCAAGAAGGCACCTAGCCAGGTCCAAATCAAATAGTTTCAGGCATCATCACAATAGGTCATTCTAAGGCACTGACTTGCGATACAGCCATGGATGCATTCAATTTCAGGCACAAGAATCAGTGATTCTTTGGTTTAAATTAAATTGGCACTATGTTAAGGAATTAAGTTGGTAAGTGCCTTGTACGACAATGTAGTTCCTCCAGTCAGATTTTTGAACCAGGACTTCATGTTCCATATTGTTCAGTCACTATGGTGTAATTAAATAAATATAGGTGGCATCATTAATCAGGAATGATGTTCCTTTTTGCTAATTAGGCCATGGCCTGTGGCTTCGCAGTCTGAAGGATCCTGTCTACATGATCCCTGATGACACACACCCTGCCCTTGCTGGTTTCTACATGTTCTGGACTATGATCATTGTCCTGCAGGTATGTGTTTACAGCTCACTGGCCATGATTTCTTTCCTCATGCTGTTATAATAATGAAAATGGGAACTGTATGTGACACATTACATGTAATTTTTAATTGAATTGAACTATATATTGTTTGTGACAAGTGTGTTTGCATACATTTCTAACAATATACCTTGTACATGCAAATGCTCAGTACTGATTCAGATCCTTAGGGATGTGAGAATATGGGCTCTCATGCTCTTTTCTGTCTTTCTTTGTGTTACAGGTGCTCATTCCTGTCTCCCTTTATGTGTCGATAGAGATAGTGAAGTTGGGACAGATCTATTTTATCCAGAATGATCTGGATCTTTATAATCCCAGACTGGATTCTGCTGTCCAGTGCAGGGCACTGAACATTTCAGAGGATCTTGGACAGATCCAGTACCTATTTTCGGACAAGACAGGGACCCTTACGGAGAACCGCATGCTGTTCCGTCGATGCACTGTTGCCGGCACAGAGTACCCTCATCATGAAAATGGTCAGTTTTACCCTACCACCATCATTCCACCTTGCAGTGATGTGACAACAAACATGTCTGTGCACCTCTTCAGTTGTTTGGGCATGTTGAGCTGCCTCATCTACTTTTCTTCATTGGTTTGTTGATGAAGAGTTGCAAAATCTCTTTCTCTTTTTGGGCCCCATTAAAATGGTTAAATTTTTAAAATTGTTATTATATCATTACTGAATAAATATTGTTTATACATGCAAAACTTTTAATGAGCAAAATAATTAGTTCTTTTTGCAAAATGTTTGAAAACACTTGTTTCCTGGTGCAACCTGCATGATGTTCGGTGACTGTAGCCATAACAATGTGGGCCGCTTGCCTGTTTAACCTGCCCAGTCACAAGTGGAACTGTGTGGTATATTTTGGTTGTGTACCTCAAACACTCACCAACTATTTGCTTGTTGTGGCTCACAGTGAGTTTACAGCACCACCAACTGTGTGCATATTTAAAACAATACCAAAATACTCCAAAATGTTTAAGGCAAGTGCCACAACTGTATGTAAAATAGGCTGAAAAATATGAGATATGTCATACCTCTTATCATACTGACAGCAGCCAATAAAACAAATACTTGTTTTTCTTCTTCCTATTCTTCTTCTACTATTATTGCCAAATGGTGCCCCAATAACTTGCATTTGCTGATAATACAGTCCTAGCACTGAATGTTGTCATTTTGATATGACAATTATCTATATGCTCCATGTTTTATTTCTAGTAGCCCAGAAGGTGATAAAACATGGAGTACTGAGATTTACCCTGAAAATGAACTGTACCATGTTAAAATCATATGTAGTAAAATCCATTAAAATGATTTATATAATATAATATATTATAATATATTTAGACTGAAAGGCTATAATGTGCGTGTGCGTGTCTGTGCTCCTCAGCTCGTGCTATGGAGCAGTATGAGGAGCAGTGCAGTGGGCCGCTGGATAACACGCTCACACTGCGCTCTCGCTCCAGCAGAAAGTCTCTCAGCTGCAACCGAAGCTCTGTTTCTCTTAACACACTTGCAGCCAGTTCTGAAATACATTCACCCCATGACACACTCCGCAGACACACGGCTGGTGCATTTAGCGGCACCATGGTAAGTAAAGGAGAAACCCTAACATAACAAACACTTGTGTTGTGAAGTTTTCACTTGTAAATGTTTAAAAATGTTTGCACACAACCTCTTATCTCAAAAACAATAATTTTTCAAGTGAAGGAAAAAATGTTCTGGGTCATTTTTGGGCTTTTCTGTTTGTCTGGTCATTGTGAAATTCTGACACACTTTAAAGGGAGGGAGTTATTCAGCGTGTTATGTAATATTCTATGGCCACTGCCTCTCTCAAACTCACGACCTGACACTTCACAATTTTTCATCCCACTTCTGTTTTTGTCCATATTCTCCACATTATGTCAAAAAATTAGGAACAACAACACAGACGACATATTTTGGATTATGCTTATTATTCATATAAAGGTTTTATATTCATATGTTATAAATTATATGGTAATATCTATGACTCTTAATATCCAGTTTCTCCTGTTATAAGAGCGAAGAGCTAAAATACGTACCAACAGGAAGGCCATTTAGTTTTATGTTGCTGAAGGCTTAGAAAGGTAACTGAGTGCTGATGTGTGTATTTCCATCTCAGGAGTGTGCAGTGGTTCCAGATTTGCAGCTGGAGGGAAAGCTGAGGTTGCTTTCCTCTCCTCTGTGTCCTTCTCTTAGACATGATGCTGAAGAACTGTCCCACATCCTGGACTTTTTTCTTGCTCTCACCGTCTGCAACACGGTGGTGGTGTCATCTCCCAGCCAGCCCCGTCACGTGGTATGATTCTCATGCTTTAGTCAATCATTCTAACCGTATACACATTACAGTGAAACAAAACAACATTCCTCTTGGACCATGGTGCAGCACGAAGAGTAAAAACAACACAAGCGCAGACAGGAGATTATACATGCAGTGCAATCGACAGTCGACAGTAACAGTGTGATGAATATAGTATTGTGACAAATACTGCATTTTAGCAGCAGAGACATTGATTAAGATGTGAATTAATACATTAATTAAGAGGAGGAATGAAAACATTGTATACAATTGTGCCATGAAGAGGTTTTATTATAAATTTGATTCTGATTTGAAAACGGATGCCTTAGTTGTAGAACCTGTTTTCCATTCTGCCTGTTTTTTTGCCAGACAGTTGGAGGGAAAAGAGTGTGTGGGAGGTGGATGGGGGCTCATCCACTGTGCTGGTGACTTCTGGGAATGCAACATATGGTGTAAAGTTCTCACCTGTGGGACTAGGGTTATTTTATCTTAAATATCTGCAGCAAAGAATAGAGACACTGATGATTTTCTCATCAATAGGGTCTTTCTGTCTGAGGCAGAGCGAATCCTAGACTGGCTAAAAAGTGCTTTAGCTGTCTTCTCTTGGTGTTCCCACTGATCTAATTTATTTGTGTCATTAGCAAACGTAATGGCGTGGTTAGGGCTGCACATTATTGCGCATATTTTCGTCTGCAGCATGAACAGGCAACGGCTGAGCACACAGCCCTAGTGGGTCCCTGTGCTCAGCATGGGGGTACTGGAGATGTTGCTCATGATCCTGACTGACTGAGGCCTTCTAGTCAGGTAGTTCAGGATCTGGTTTCAGAGGAAGGTGTCCAGGGAGGTTGTTTTACAACCCTTAACAGTTACCCACTATTAGACCTCCTCTCATGTTACTGGTAATCAAATTTGACACTCTGCTCAGGGAAGTAGGTTTATATGGGTTGTTTTTCTCACCTTGTCCCTGGCATGACACACTAGTTTTCATTCATAGTGCACCAAAAAACAGAAGGCAGACTGTCCATAATGCGTCCTGTAGTGCACCCCTGCTGTGTTTGCCACTTGTTTGAGTGACCCTGTGTAATGAGCAATGTGTGCAGCTTTTCACATACAGGCTCTGTGCGGCCAGTCATTGCTTTGGTTTCTGTCATACTTTGGATTATAGCCAGAATTGATTTTTATTATGTTTCTTGTATATTTAAATGAATAAAATATAACATATAACAAATAAAAGCATCAGTGTCCAGGTTTGTCATATAAAGTAGCCTGAACTGATAGCACAGTGTTACAAATATTATCCAGCACCAGTGTTGTTTTGTTTTTAGACTTTTTGAAAAGGTGAAAGATACAGTATATGTCTAAAAGTATTGTGACTCACCAGTTTGACCAGAGTTGACCTTTGCTTCCAGCGAAGCTTAATGATTCAGTATACCTAGACATTTTAGACAGTGGCATTCTTCCAATTTTGTTGTCACTGTTTGGGGAAGACATGGTTGGATGTTTGAGAAGGGCATTATAAATATCTGACATCATGAATGCTCTACATAGTTAATGGGCACAAATTCCCACAGACATGCCAAAATCTTGTGGAAAGCCTTCCTATAAGAGAGGAAGTTGTTATAGGTGCAAAGGGGGGGAACAACTTCATATTAAAGTCTATGCATTTGAATGCAATGTCATTGAAGTCCCTATTGGTGTAATGGCCAGGTATCCCAATTCATCTGTCCATTACTTTAGTATAGATTCTGTCCATTACTTTAGTGTAGATTAACTAGGTTTTGGGGCAGTGGATCATGACTGAAATGAGATGTGTTGCTGGTTACAGGTACAGATGCCGGTGGCTCGCACTCCGCTGCGCTCCTTGGAAGAGATGAAGCTTTTGCTGCAGAAACTTAGCCTCCCCCGATTCTCTCTGTCCCCTTCTCAGAACACTGACAGTCCTCCAAGCCTCACCCGTAGACTGTTCTCCCGTGGGCGTGCAGCCACTTATGCCCCAAACACCCCCAACACCCAAACTCAAACTGCCACACCTAGCCACACACCCACACATACTCCGTCACCCGGATCCACCCCCACACTCCTCCGCAGCACAGCCTGGGGGAAGGATGAAGAGCAGGAACAGCCTCACATGGATTTGGATGAGGAAGACGTTGACGAAGAACACGAGGATGAGGATAATGATGAGGAGGAGGAAGAGGAGGAGTTGCTCTATGAGGCAGAGAGCCCAGATGAAGCAGCCCTGGTGCAGGCAGCCAGGGCGTATGGCTGCACTCTACTGGGCCGGTCCCCAGAGCAGCTGCTTGTAGCCTTACCTGGCACCGGACCTCTCTCTGTGCCTCTGATGCACCTGCTGCCCTTTCACTCCGCACGTAAGCGGATGTCAGTGGTTGTGCGGCATCCACTCACCGGCCAGGTGGTGGTCTACACCAAAGGAGCTGATAATGTCATCATGGAACTGGCCACAACATCAGGTGTGTGACTGCTTCACTTTCTAAATGTGTCTGTGTCTGCATGTGGCTGAGAGTTGGGGAGGGGCATTGCTCTTGTTGTCAAAGAGAAGTTACAGAAGATACTTAATTTTAAACTGCATGGCTAGTGGTACTAAAAAGAAGATTTTATCTTTAAAGCAGGAAGTTGTGTTAACAGAATCAGAGGCCAACAATCCAAAAAGGTTCATTTAGATTTTTGGAATTCCATTGACATTTGCAGTTTAGTGTTTTTGACCAAGAATAGTTGAAATAATGCATGATAGCAGGTATTGTCTGATGCCTGAATACAGTACCAGTCAATAGTGTATTTACCCTCAATGTAGCCATTGTCAGTTTGCACTGAACATTGTCTTGTCTTCTCTTGTTATTAAGTTATATTGTTGCTCTTGTGTTCTTGCCTGTTTGCACTTGTGTTCTATTCTGTTCTGTTCTGTTCTGATCTTGAGTTGCACCATGGTGCTGGAAGAACATTGGTTCATTTTACCATGTACTGTGAATTTGGTAGAAATGACAATAAAAACCTACTTAACTTGAACCTACTTGACTTGACTAACAGGAAATGAATAAGGCATCAGGCTACAGGAAATTTTCCATGATCTTTGCTGTGATTTCAACAAAAACCTACTATCTGAGGACAATTCCAATGTTCCATGCATGTGGTGCTTGAGTGATAATATCAAGTGAAAATTTGTAAAAAAAAAAACAAACAAAAAAACAAACAAACAAAAATATTTTGCGGATGGGTCAAAACATAGTTTTTTTTTTACATTTAAAATGTCATATGTTATATAATTTTATTCATTAGGAATATTTAATTATTGTTGGGTTTATATGTCCATTTTAAACCTCCAGCCAGGGCACTTTTTTAGTATTTAAAAAAATGCTTGCATATAAAACAAAAAAACAATGTGTACATTAATTTAGTATCAACTTTGTTGACGTTTTTCCTTACCAGAACACAATAGAATGTGTCCTAATTCAGTGTATATCCTTTATTACTTAATGCCATCACCTCCAGCCTGATTTGCTTGTCTGTATGTGTTACAGCCGAGGGTGGCTCTTCAAGAGAGATCATGGAGCGAACACAGCGACATCTGGACAACTACGCCAGAGAGGGCCTGCGCACACTATGTGTTGCTAAAAGAGTATGCTTTCGTTTTCAATTCCCCTTTTATGCTCCTTTGAATATGTCCTCTCAGCACTTTAATAAAAGGAGAAACAAAACTGGCAATTGTTTTTTATCACAGTCCTGTAAGATGTTTCTTCTTCTCATACAAGTACAGAAATGTCATATAATTTAAAAACAAGTAATAAGCATGAATAGCATTTTCTGTGTTGTTTGTTGTGACTAATGTGGGAATTCTGGGGTGATTGGCAGGTCTTGGATGAGGCAGAGTACGAAGTGTGGCTAAAGAGACAGGCTTTTGCTGAAACCAGTATTGAAAATAGAGAGGAACTTCTGTTAGATTCTGCACAGAGACTGGAAAAGAACCTTACATTACTGGGTGAGATAATAGTGGGTGACTAGTAAATAAAGACTGCACGTGGAAGAAGCAGATTTTAGTTGTTTGATTATATTATTTAATTTATATTTATCAAGTTATACATTGAATATATGATAACAACAAACATTTTTTCACTTTTGTCTTCTGTTTGGTGTTTCCAGGTGCGACTGGTATTGTAGATCGGTTGCAGGAAGACGTTCCAGAGACCATTGAAGCTTTACAAAGAGCAGGGATCAAAGTATGGGTCCTCACTGGGGACAAACAGGAGACAGCCATTAACATCGCATGTGCCTGCAAACTCCTCCGCCCCACTGACCGGTTACTGACCGCTAACTGTGACAGCAAGGTGAGGAGAGAGAGATGAATAGTAGGGTGACTAGATCTAAAAAAAAATGAAGAGGTCATAGGTGATTTATCTCATTGACTAAGTGTAAATATACACCAGTCAGCCACAACATTAAAATCTCTACTAGGTTACGTGAATAACATTGATTATCTCATTACAATGATACTTACCAAGGAGTGGGATATATTAGGCAGCAAGTGAACATTCAGTTCTTGAAGTTAATGTGTTTGAAGCAAGGAACAGGCAAGTGTAAATATCTGGGAAACGTTGACAAATACCAGATCAGGTTTCCCTTGGTTTGTAGTAGTTCATTCCTACGAAAAGTGAACAGGTGAAAGGGTCATGTATGTCCGTGGCTGACTGATGCTGAGGGTTCCATGTTTGTTCCAATCTCAAAAAAGACAGAGAAATCAATGGGATGTTCTGTGCAGTGTTCTTCTGTAAAACCTTGGGTCCTGACATTCATATGGGTGATATGTAACTCACCCACATTCACGTTAATGGTATTACCTGAAGGCAGGATAATGATCTCTGCCAAACTGCAAAAAATGTTTAGGAATATTTGAGGAACATGACAAATAGTTCACAGTGTTAACTTGGCCTCCAAATTCTCCAGATCTAAATACAGTCGAGCATCTGTGGGATGTGCTGTACAAAAAAATCCAATCCATAGAAGTCACACCCTACAACTTACTGCTAATGTCTTAGTGCTAGATACCACAGCATTCCTTCAGAGGTCATGTGGAGTCCATGCCTTGACAGGTCAGAGCTGTTTTGGTGAAAGAAAGGGGACCTACACAGTATTAGGCAAATGGTTTTATTGTTATGACTGATCAATTTATGTGTACACACAGAGGTTGGGACAAAATTACCGGGGCCCCAAGTGGGAGAAGGGCCCCTGAGGTTGTAGGTAGTTGTGAACCTCGAGCTTACGGGGGCCACTGCTTGTTCATAGGGCCCAGAATTTGTTGCTACACCCCTGTGTACACACCCAAGTGGGTAATCATCATCTTAACTTCATTGAAGTTACTGAATCATGCATGTGTTGCAAAATAAGGTTATTTATGAGTACCCAGTGTTAAGACAGCAGTGTAATGGTGTCATGAAATACCATCATCATCATGACTGTCGTGTAAATTTGCTGTGTGTATTGTTTTTTTCAGGAAGCATGTGAAATTCTGCTTAGTGAGCTCCAGCGAGACATCAGAACTGCCACCGAGAGGGGGTCGTCAGGGGATGGTGTGGGCACGTCTGAGGACGAGGCTGTGTCTGGCTTCACTCTGGCAATTGACGGCCGGACGTTAGATTTTGCTCTGCATGAGGACTTGCAGAAGATGTTTCTGGATCTGACCAGCGGCTGCCGGTCGGTCATTTGCTGCAGATCTACCCCCCTGCAGAAGAGCCAAGTGGTTCGACTGGTTGGGGACTCACTAAGGGTCATGACCATGGCAATAGGTCAGCAAAGAAAGTTGCTTTTAAGTTCCTGCTAGTATTCTCACATGGTGCAAGCAAGATTTCTTCCTGTAGAGATGTTGCACAGCACAATGCTTCCAACATGACTTGTAACCCCTTAAACCATAGGGGCCTGTTTTGTTTCACTCTGTTTGCTGCAGATCACCTATGAATCAACCATGTAACTGTATAACACATATTAGCACCAAAGTACTACACAAGTGTAGTAGTATATGTTAAATATCTGCACCTTCATCACACTATGCATTTTATTATATACTTAAAATTAATATTTTTATTCTACTGCTGTGAAGCACATAGAGTTACCTATGTGTATGAAAATGGGATATATATATAAACTTAACAATGGTTTATAGTTGTTACCAGATGGTTAATCTTACTCTGAATGTGCAACATATTGGGGACTGTGTTTCTGTCATTGGCTGGGATGTGCTGAGGTGTGTGTATATGTCTGGGTCTCAGGTGACGGAGCAAATGATGTCAGTATGATTCAGGTGGCAGACGTAGGTGTCGGGATCTCAGGCCAGGAAGGCATGCAGGTACACTTGTTCTCTTTCCTGCGCTTCTTTTTCTCTGCCTGCCCTCACTCCAGTTACATTGTGCCATGGTGTCAGATGTCAGCACTGACCTGATTGTAAAGGCCAATGCTCTAATTCATTTGAACCTCTTACCTTACCTCTTATTCTGTGGATGCATTATGCACAGTGTATTTCTTGATAGTCACTTTTTCATAAATCAAATGCTCTTACAATGTTAATAAGCAGTTTATTTAAATTTCTTTTGACAATAAGTAAATGTAAATCAGACCAGGTGTTTGCTTCTTTTAGACTGTTGCATTTTAAAAGCAGCGAAAAAATTCCTCTCAGATCCTCTGTGTTTTAATCACTTTGTCTTACTGCATTCTAGCTAAGAGCTTTTGCTCAATGATTATATTTAAGAGCGGAAAAGAAGATTAATTCGTAAATTATTGGAATACATTATACATCTTCTTTTTTCGTGCATAAACAACATGAATGACTAGATATTGCTTTCTGAGTGATGTGTACAGATTGATAAGGTTTCCTGTGCCTGTCTCTGTTTAAACCTCTCCAGGCAGTGATGTCCAGTGATTTTGCGATCTCCAGATTTAAACACTTAAAAAAACTGATGCTGGTTCATGGTCATTGGTGCTACACACGACTGGCTAACATGATCTTGTACTTCTTTTATAAGAACGTTGTGAGTATCACATGTACAATATACATATACAGTATACATATTTGTGCTGTTGCTACAAAAATTATTTTACATAATTGGAAAAGGCTTGCTGATTTACCTCATTGTGGCAAAATTCTGTGATAAACTGACCAAACATTTCTGATGGTTAAGCCTTGTACATTTTACATTAATTTACATTACATTTTACATTAATAGATGTTTTCTTTCTGCCATAAAGTTACAACTTTTATAGTTTTGTTCCAACAAGGATATATTCATATGTCCAAACATCTTCATGATGATAATAGATTAGACAGAGCAACTCAGAGCCAAAGCAGTATACGAGAATAAACACATTTAACTCCTTTTCTCTCTCTCTCCTTAGATGTATGTGAACCTGCTGTTCTGGTTCCAGTTTTTTTGTGGTTTCTCAGGCAGCACTATGACAAATTCATGGGTTTTGATCTTCTTCAACCTGCTGTTTACCTCTGTTCCGCCGCTGCTATATGGGGTGCTGGATAAAGATGTTTCAGCAGAAACACTCCTCTCCCTGCCTCAGCTATACAAAGCTGGACAGAATTCGCAGGTGAAGACACTGATCGAATGGCCATGCTTATTATGAACTGACGGCTGTTTATTTAAACTACTAGTATTGCAGTAATCACCCTTAAAAATCTGAAATTGTGAGACTTTAAAACCTTTATCTGAACAAAATCTTGTCCTTATTCCTACCTGAGTTCGTAGTGGTGCATTAAAATGTTTGATTGCAGGCTTATCTCCCTTCCACCTTCTGTTTGACGATTCTGGATGCCTTTTACCAAAGCTTGGTCTGCTTCTTCATTCCATACTTTGTGAGTTGCTCTCTACGGTGTGGATTTACGTTGTATGATAGTTTGCAGTGGCTCACTCATACTGAGCGGTGTGAATATTAGAATGTGCAGTTAACTGGTGCTGCATTGAGTTTACTGGGCATATCTGTCAGTTGGATTGAATTGCTTAGTGTTTTAATGTGTTTTACTCATTTTTTATTTTAATATTGTGAGAAAGAACTTACCGTCCTATTTAACTTGTCTTGACTGAATGTGTGTGTGTGTGTGTGTGTGTGTTTATTTCAGGCGTATGCAGGCTCAGACATTGGGCTGTTCTCTTTTGGTTCTCCTATTAATGGTTCTGCCCTCTTCATCATCCTCTTCCATCAGGTTGTAGAGAGCCGCACACTGGTGAGTAGCACTTATAACAGCAGAACATGTACTCATACTGCTATACTATTATGATGACATGAGTTTAGAGAAAATCAAAGGTTCTAAACTCTGCCTTCTGAAATGGGGAAAAGCCAAGCTTGCTGTCTACTAGGGCAACAATACCAACCTCCTGTATACTCAAAACACAAAAACTTTGTAATGCTTTATAATGTAAACATGTGAAATACATTACCAAAGCACTGAGGGCAATATGGCTTTTATTTTTTCATTGCAGTAAAAAAGAAGAAATCACTCTGAATGATTAGACTGATCGTTAATCTGTCAAATTTAATTGAGGTTCATTTTCACACAATTTTATCATATTAGGCACTGATTATGTGTTATTTACATTCATCACACTTAAAACTATGAAAACAGGTTCAGGTAACAAACCTATTTACTCACTGTTCCATCATTTAGAGCAAGTGTATAAGAAAGTTTGTTAGCGACACCTATCCATATGACGTAACACTGTCTTGTAGTTAGTGAGGTGTCCGTGACTGAGTATTACCTTGGTTTAGTTGGTTTATCAGTTGTACTTTATCAAAAACAATCATTGCTTAATTTGTTGACCAGATACATTGTCCAGACTATACTGCCTCAAATAGCTCCAATAGACTTTACTCCTGAAAAAAACTTTACTCCTCCAATGCTTATATTTATAAGGTCTTTTGAATGAATGTTAGTTGACAGCACTTTTTTCTTCAAATGGCCAGAAGTAAGGAGAGTAGTGCAGAGGCAAGAGACAATGACAAAATAGTTATTATAGGCCTTCATCTTTAATTTCACATAACTGCCATTTTAAAAAAGGGATAAAAATAGAATTTGTAAAGGCAGAAAACAGTGAATCTTCACTTTCCAAATTGTAGAAACATGATTAAGAGAAAGCACATATGAGCACATGTGGTTCTGAAGCACTGTTGTAGAAAAACATTTCCTGTTGGTGTTATCTCCTTAACTTAGCTTGGTAGTGGAACAGTTGCTGGATTGTTGGAATACTGTCTGCAGTTCCACCCAACTAAGAAATGATTACTTTCATAATTATATATTATAATGTACACAATAATAACATGCAACAATAAACATTTCATTAAGAATGCTAGTGTACACTAGCTCTCAGATTTATAATTTTGCTACAATATCAAATCCAAGTTGGAATTCCTGCAGCTGACATTTAGTCATTTGCATAGTGTAGTAAAGTAAACTGTGACCAAGGCCTCATTTACACTGTCAGTTAAATGCGTCCCAATTCCGATTTTTTGTTTATATGTGACACAGATCGGATCTGGTCCATGGCTGT